>JAGDQP010021419.1:2011-31761 GCA_022664845.1 Lepisma saccharinum
TGACGGTATACCGAAAGTCGTAAGCCGTATACGTAAAATATATCGAAGTACAAAACATGTACTAATGCATGGACTTTGTACTGAATTTGTTGTATGTTACAAAAACAAATGGTACAAGCAGTACAATACAGCATCCGATCAAAAACGCAACAATCAGTACACAAAATATTCAATACATACTCTCTAACTGTACTCCGTCCAACACACATACACACACAAAATCATGGCGACGCTGCAAGTTATCAAACAGTACTGCAGTTGTATCCCGTAAAATTGAATGCAACACACGAGTGATATTGAATTTGAGCTATTTAATATGGAGAGGCACTACATCAAGGCAGACACGCATCTTCAGTATGCCCACAATAAACATCAAGTGGGTTAGATCAGGTGAGTAGGCAGGACACGAATAGCCTGTTTGCATCAAGATTGTGCGGTCTTGAAAGTGATGCTCCTAAAGCTGTAAGAATTAACTAGCAGTGTCTGCAGTAGCATCTTGCTGAAATAATTATTTATGAATAATTATTTATGTTCTTAGTGGCTGATCTTTTTCTTTCCAAACGCTTTTTGCGTTGGCTCAGCGCTGAGCTTGTTCGACTGAATTTTGTAACTAACAACATCACTGTACACTTTGTTGGACAAGGATTCTAGTATTCTAACTCAAACAAGTTCCACGACCCGTCCATCACTTCAGCTACTTCCTTATGAGCGGAAATAATGCCCCACAACAAATGCCTCCCCACGAACAATCAAGACCATTACGAACCGTCTTTCACTGCACCTGTTCTCGTCACGAACTAAAGTCACACTGACACTGCACAGTTCTATTTTTGTAACATCACTGACGGTGTACAATGTTGGAAAATTCAGTATATTTTATTCCCGGTCATACTGTATATTCTCCTAAACAGTAAAACACACAATGATATTTTCGAATAATAAACTTTACTTATAATTTGAAAACGAATATTCTTAAAAAAAAAAAAAAAAAAAAAAAAAAGAATTTGAACAACTTTCATGGAAAACTACCGGAATTTTGGATTTAAGCATTTTTGTACATACATTGCTATAAATATGGAATTCCTAAAATCCTTTTCTTAAGATCCTATAATTTTGTTTTTATATTCAGTCAGGAAATATTTCATTTTGCTACCCCATATGACCTACTTTATAAGCCTTCATTTTTCAGTAAACCCCATTTTGACCCCAATTTGGGGGGACGTTTATCGTATAATTACCATTTCTTTGGGCTAACACAAGTAATACAGTGCTGATTTTAAAGTTTGAGTGAGTTTTAAAAATATTTCTCTCAACTGAAGGCTTGTTAAAGAAATGGCATTTAACCAGTATTCGGTCCAAAATGGCTGACATTTTGGTTTCTAAGCAGTTTTACTTTTGCTGTAAATTTGGAATCCCTAAAATCATTTTCTGAAGAAGTAATTGGTTCTTCCATTTGATACCCTTTATGACCTACTTCATAAATTTTCATTTTTCAGTCCCCTATATTTCGTGTTTCCAGGCCCCGAATTTCCGGGGCGGCAATCATATAATTAGTATTTTTTGCCAAAACATGATACAGTGCCGATTTTGAATTGAGTGAGTTTTAATATTTTCTTCCTCTACGCAAGGGCTTTAAATAAACCAGCAAAGGTCTTTTACCACTTTTTTTTTGTACCGAAAATGGCCTTCATTTTGGTGTAAAGCCAACTCTTTAGGGGGGGATAACATCGCTGTACATTTTATTTCGATTATAAGACATAAGAAAAATAGTCCCGAAGGATGAGAGAGTGCACGTGGGGGCAGAACATAGAAAATTATTGTAAAATATGTTCTTTGACCACTTTTTGACCAAAACTGGCCGCCATTGCGGTCTACGCCCACTTTTTTTTGTTGGTAAATCGCTATAAATGTTATTTAGACCATAAGGAATAAGAAAATAATGGTCCCAAAGGATCAGAGAGGGAGGACGTGGGTTACCTAAGGCTCCCCGATTACCAGTCTTTGTAGTCTAGGCAGTTACGTTTACGTCACAGACTTTGGATCGGCAATGGGTAGGCACGTAGGTTCGAACCGTACAGCTGGCCATCCTAACTGAGTACTCTAGAATATCCATCAATTTCACCTGGCGCATGGCACCTTATGGTCCTTTCCACTACCTCACTCATCCTCTCCCCTAGCCCATCCTGGCTTAAGGCAAAGATGCCTAAAGGGCATAAATGAATTCAATTTAGTGGAAGTGACTCTAAGTTTACTCTATAAACATTATTATGCTCGTATTTATTTATTTAATAAACTCCAAGTACACCTCAGTGTGAAGGAATAGCATTACCCTTATTGAAGATGCATCTGTGGGCAAAACTTTTGACACACGTCTAGAACAAACTTTTCTTATTTCAAATATAAATATCTTAAAATATATATTTGTTGACTTGCAGCGATATACACAATAACATGGCGAACTTTGGTGCAAATATTGTCATGATATTTAGCTAAAGAAGGGTGATATTAAAAAAAGAAAGAAAATAATAAGTTGGCACAAAAGTTCTAAGTTCAAATATCTGACCAAGTTGTGTAGTTCACTCGTTTAACACCAGAGAGGGATGTTTTGTAAACCAATAGGATTTATTAATCCTAATTTTAATTTTCGTTTATAGATGTTACGCACAGGAAGCATTCAGTGCAAATTTTTGAAATATTCTCTAAAGACATGGGGCAAAACTTTCCTCCAAAGCTGTATCATCTCAGAATTTTCCAGACGCGACCGACGGGACGGGCGTAAGCCATAGTGCTGTTACCGCTCATACAATTCATTTTCTCTCTCTCCCAGACGCGACCGAAGGTAATTTCAGTCAGGTATACCGACACTGGGATCGAACTCAGATTCTTCCGAAAAGGAAGATAACCCTTCGCTCTACTAAATAAGCTACAGCATCTTGAAAAACAAGGGGTACAGTATTATGCTCTTGGCCGAATTTCATGCCTCTTACATAGCTCAGAAAAGTGGTTTACTAGTAAAGATATCTTATGAAGTTTATTACCACGTAGAAGTCGTCACTCGCCATCATAGAAACTAGATGATGAGACCTGATTGCTTGATCGTCGTCTACGGTGCTCCTTCATAAATCTAATATGATCTACAATTTCGCGCCCCTTACTCCTCTGATCTCAGTCTGTGACTCAGTGATTCCGCCAGATCCCCCCTGTGTGGGGGTGTCATCCCCAATCTTCGAGAGCACCCCGAACTTTAAAATATTATTATGGTAAAAATCGATAGAAACCGTAGAAAACTCCACTCACACCCCACCCTAATTCTGACTTTACATCTCCCAAACCGAAAATCCTTGCGGAATCCGTGATGTGACTATTTTTTGTTGTAGGCTACTAAAACTCAAAACTGCTAGGTAGTCGTCATATTAGACCTATTAAGCAAGTCGTGACTGACCAACAACTAAAGACAGTGTGATTCCGGTACTGTTTCCAGGAATAAGAAGAACGACCCCTTACTTACTGTGTTTTGAAGGAAATTAAATTAATTGGTACGGTAATTACGTTGATATTTACAGTCTAATTACTTTTTTAAATATTTCAGTTAAACAGTTAAATTTGTATTTAAAGTTTGCTTAGAATATTGATTTTACAGTCTACAATCTTATTCTTTATGGAGGTTTAAAGTTCATCCATCGCACATGGTATACAAATCTGACGGACTGTAGGCTGTACAATTCAGTGGGCGGGTCCAAAAATTGTGTGGCGGCGGGCGTAGGTAGAATGAACCAGGAGCATTTTTGATAGGCTATTTTCTCGCTAAGTTTATCATATTTTCGATCATATTATTATGTTTTATCATGGAATATGACACCGGTGTCTCCAAAAATTTATATTTTTAGATAAATTAGATTTGTTTGGAAAAAATCGATTTTTATCTGAGGTAAATTATTGAAATATTGTTTTCTCTTAGGGAACTCACCTACGCGCCCCCTTCTCTGGATCCGCCACTGGTATAATTTCTTCCGCAATATATAATTAACTAAAGAAAAGTCGATGTTTCAATGTGGCCAAAAAAGGTTGTCTTAAAGTTGCTATATTTGTATAATAATCCTCCACATACTATATATAGCCTCATAGTCACTGACCGACTGACTGTCTCACTGATCATCAAAATTTCCAGGCCAAACTACTGGAGCTAGAAACACCAAATTTGATATGAAGGTGTATCGCCAAAAGTAGGCAAAGGAAACAAATCCGACATTTTGAAAAAGTCTACATCTTGGATCCAAAATGGTCGCCGAACCCGTTGTATAGAATACAAACTCTAAACCGCTGGGACTAGCAAAGTGAAATTTGGTATGACGGAACATTATCACTAGTAGGCTTCGAAAATATTACAAAATATTTCCAAAGACGCCATCTTGGATCCAAAATGGCGGACCTCCAAAATCCATTTCACACATCGTTTGAGCTAGAGAAAGGAAATTTGGCATAGTCTATAGGTGTATTATCACAGGTAGTTTAGAAAAATATTAAATTTTGAAAAAGTCGCCATCTTTGCTCCAAAATGGCTGCCAAACCAATTGTTGTATGGAATACACAGCCTAAACCGTTCGGGCTAGAAACACCAAATTTGGTACAAATGTACATCATCACTAGTACGAAAATATTACAAAATGTAGCCAAAGACGCCATCTTGGATCCAAAATGGCGGACACAAAAACATTTTTACACTGTTTGAGCTAGAAATACGAAATTTAGCCTAAAGGTGTATCATCACAAGTAGTTTAGGAAAATATTAGAACATTTTGAAAAAGTCGCCATCATGGATTCAAAATGGCCGCTCCCAAACTCATTTTCCACACCGTTCGAGCTAGAGAGATGAAATTTTATACGAAGGTGTACCATCACGAGCAGGTCACGACAATATAAGAAAACGTTAAAAGAAGTTGCCATCTTTAATCCAAAATGTCCGCCTCAAAACCCATTTTCCAAACCACTTAAGCTAGAGAAACGAAATTTGGTATGAAGGTGTACCATCATGAGGAGGTTACAATAAATGGAACAAACCTTCCTTATGGGGATCTCCCTGGGGATTGGGAGCAGATCTGCACGAAGGGGGAACAGTAGCCCGGAGAGTCTGATTACGATAAAGGGGGCGCAGCACCCCAGAACCCCGAAGTTTGCAGCTCCCATAGGGGTCTGGGAGCAGCGCCTCAGCGAAGCAAAGAGAGTCTCTATATATAAAATTGAAAGTGAGTATGTTTGCGTGAGCATCACGCAAAAAGTGCGTGGCCGATTGGAATGATTTTTCGCACATGATCAGACACTGGACCGAACCGGGAAGTTATCATATCACTTTGATTCTAAAATTATTATCTTCCGAGATAATCGACCGTCTCATTGTCCATTGAATTCCAATGGCGGTGATAATAATGGAAAATTTAAAAGCAAACTACGCGGCAACCCAAACTACAATGCTGTTTGACGGGTTGACTGCTTCCAAGTGGTTAAATTTGGCATGAATATCAATTCATTAACAACGACCATCTTAGGTAACACTAGGAGCGGGTGGAGGTGGGAAGGGGTGACATGAAAAAACAATAGAAGACGACTGATATTAGTGTCGAATTCATAGTCACTGAGATAAATAGTAATATTCCCGATACCGTTTAAGTCCAAGTTTATCCCCATCGGTATGGTGGGGGTGACAACATATTTTATTCACCGCACACTAACGTGTGGCGTGCAAAATCAACATTAAGAAGGTGTAAGTGGAGTTTTGCACAGTTTCTATCGATTTTTGACCGTAATTTTTTTTTAGAAAAAAGTACTATCAAGCATTTGGGGTGAGACACCCACCCACAGAAGAACTCTGGCGGAATCACTGTTGATTACTCATGTGTAAAACTGTGACCTATAAACTTTTAAATCTTTCCTTTCGGGCTTAATCTATTGTTTTGTCTGAATTAGTCGGAATTTCATTCCTACTGACGCTCCTCATCAGCGGAAGGGTGGATTTTACAAAGTAAAAGAGAGAATTCATATATAATTAGTTGGCAACACTGTGGTGTAAGCGCAATTTATGCTGTCACCTGTCATCTTCACGTCCTGAAGAGCTCTACCGTGAACTTTGTGAGATTATAAACCTATATTTGTCATATCAGAGGGAGGAAGAAAGACATGATTATGCCAGCTGTTATTACATGTTTTTCTTCACAATGTATCTGTAATTTGGCGTTGGTAAGCATTTAGTTGCAAAGCTGTTTTTCTTTTTTAAAATATTTTTCAGATACGAAATGCAAACTGTTGCCAGCTGGCCATAAGCCAGTTAGTTTCTTATCACTTTTCTGCATTGATCTTTTCTTGAATCTGGAAAGTCTTTTTTTTTTTCGCTTATTTGAATGTGAAATTACAGATTCCTATTGTTTTTCTTCTGTTACAGGTTTTTCCATTCTGTCTTTGAATTATTTATTTATTCTTCATATCAAACAAAAACAAAGTCCAGTCGGATTTCTTTCATTTGGTTTATTTTCCTCTTTAGGTCTCTTTGTAGATACATATGAAGGACGTCTTCGTATGTTGTCATTGAATAAGAAATTTCATCGCGCATTATTAACTTGAGTTCTGCTGCTGACAGATGTAGGCGACTTTAACCCATTTCTTTTACACATATTCTTTTGTTTTCCCTTAAGAGATTATTAAGTAACATGGGTTCACATTTAGGTGAGCATTTGTCAAGCCACGGGAAGTACCGTAGGCTCCACCAACATGCATAGGAAATGTGTTCATAGCCAAGGAACATGAAGAGATAATGTTTTCCAGCTATGTAGTTTGTGTAGTTTGTTGTGTAGGTTGTTTCAGATTTAAAAGATTGAAATGTCTTCTTCTGCTACTGTTTAAGACCAATGTAACTATCCAATTTAGCTTTATTATATAAATATTGTGTGGAGGTTCTCTGCAACGTATACTAACCTAGATTTCTTTTCTCTCTAATAAATGTTGTTTCTGTCTGTGGAGGAGTGGACCAAACATGATCGTGACCTTTACAGAAAGAAATGTGTATCTCCATAACGCTTGTAGCGACTCCCCAGCAGCAAACCAAAACTTGGTACGCGTGCTACACCAATGCTTGTCTGCCTGCGTGCCACACCAGCGGCTTTAGAACTACTTAATACAAACAAAAATAAGTTACTCTTTCTTCCCAGAAGTCTCTCAAGATACCAGTGACTTGGAGGTTACGCGCGACAACGCCACCTGGTCTCTTCCCCCCCTCCCGCTGAAGCACATTAAACGAAAACACGATACGCATATTTCCCATTAATCTTTCACGCTGCCCGGAATGGACGTCCAGTTACAATTATTACAATCTCGATCCTGTTCTGTTGGTAAGATTGCTGACTTCGCATCAAAACTATGGGTCCAGCCGTAGTGATCCACCACAAAGTCCATGAGCACGAGTTAGGATCGAACCGAGGACCCCACGTACCAGAGGTGTGCGCTCTACTAAGCCACCGGGGCCCCACTTACCTTAGTGTGTGAGGAGATAGGTGCCATCTCTATACATAAAATTGAAAGTGACTATGTGTGCATGAGCATCGCGCAAAAAGTAATTGACCGATTCGAATGATTTTTCGCACATGATCAAACACTGGATCGGTCTGGGAAGTTATCATATCACTTTGATTCTAAAATATGAGAGATAATAGACCATTGAATTCCAATGGCGGTAGTAAATAATAGAAAATTTTAATGCAAAGCACGCGGCAACCCACACTATAATGTTGTTCGACGGGTTGACTAGCCCCGAGTGGTTAAATGTGGCATGACTTTCAATTCGTTAACAACGTCTATCTTAGGTAACACACCCCTAACAAAGCCGATTGATGACAGTCCTGATTTCTGTTGCCAACATATTTTATTCACCCCACACAACGGGCGGGCAAATTAGCTAGTCATAACATATGTTGGAAATGCCACCAGAGCTGAGAACCATGGACCGTATTTTGGAAGGTTTTGCTCAGCATGTCACGAAAAATTTCTTGAAGGATCTTTGCTTTCAATGCGACGGTGATCATGGTTTGTTTCGGTAAAGCCGACCTTTAGATAGCACCATAAGAAATATTCGCACGGTGTGAGACATGGCGACCATGGATGCCAAACTCCTTTCGAAATGACTTTGTTGAAAAATGACTCAGTTCCTGACATGTCGCCTTATTCTTTCATAAATATCTCCAGATAATTTCTCATCGTCCAATTGATTCACGCACATGTAAAAGATTTCCACGTACACCGCTGTGGAGATGTTTGTTTCTAAAAAGATCGGGCCAGTAATGCGGAGTTATGACATCACGCAATAAACACCGATCTTTTCTTGATGAAGCTGTTCTTCATGTTGCGATGGGGCTATCAGTAACGCACAAATGGGAAGTTTGAGCAGGACTCATTTGAGAACTAAGAGTAGTCCAGTATGCCAGATTGTTCTGCACAAAATGTCTGAAAGCACCAACCATATGCAGCTTTTTTCCTTTCGTCTGACTACGCCCACACAGTCGCCACATCACTAAAACAGCTTCCGCTTTCTTGCTGAGAGACTGAGATATCATCATGTGTATACTCATCAACTTCTACGCTTACAATATTTGAATATTCAAATTTTATATGTAAATTTATTTTATTTAACTCATCAAGTAATTGTTGAACGGTAAAATATTATCCAAGTGTTAATTTATGTTTATCATTAGTATACCATAGTATATTGTGACAGTTAATTACATTATCACAACTTAAAGGAATATGAATTTCACTTAAACCTACCATCCATGAATTATTTAAATGCATTCGATTATTAAGAATATTGAAAAAAATGTGTTGGAGTATTATTAGAATAAGTTTGAATGCTTCTATTAGAAGAAAGTGTAATGTATAAGATATCGTCACTACTTTCTGAAATCATTTTTTTAATGCAGTGTCACGCTTGACGTTGCAAATTGAAATGGTAACTTTTCCCCAAGTTCATCCTTTAAGTCTGCTTGAAGACTATCAAAATATTTATTTTTTACATTAAGTTATTTCGGACGTTCAAATGTAAAAGATTGAAATTTTTCCATAGCGATAGTCTTGAATTTCAATTTTTCAAATTACTTTTCCATAAAGAGTTGATCTTTTACAATATCAATACAAACATTAATTTCTGAAGGAATATTATATAATCCAGATTCGTTTGAAAAGGTGCTGGAACAATTAGACACTTTGGTTTCTTTTTCGAATTCAAGGGATGGAAGTGAACAATACGAGTATGTACTTGTGAATTATTACTGAATCCTAAAATGTTTTGCAAACCGTGAGTCATTGCGAAAATATACTGTCGATTAGGGATTCGTTTATGTGAAACATAAACTTTATATCTACTTTGTTCGTACTGAATAATAATATTATTTTCTTCTATCGCATCATTGAAGATTCGTTCAACACTAATCATTTCCACATCATGAAATTTTTCATTAAGATAACTACTTTCATCAAATACATCAAATACATACATTTCCTCACCCGATTGTTTACTTATACTTGTAGGAATAATATCTAAAACATATTGAATAGTATAATATCCAGGTAGAAATTTTATACTATATTGTATTTTATTTTTATCCCACAATTGAATAATTTGTTCTTCCTCTTGAATATTATAAAAACTCCATGGAATAGAAAGACTGCTTAATCCTACCACTCAATTTCTCGTTAAATGAATTGGCTGATAAAGTTTCGTAGTATACAAACTTGTCTTATTTTCAAAAATGTTAATCTGAATATTAGGGGGTAAAGTAACATAAAACTCTTCACTTTGCGAAAACATGTTCACGACTGACCCGATTTTCCTTTAACCCAACTATTCATAGATGAAGGATAAACTAACCATTTGACATAAATCCACCCTTTCTTTCGTTTTAATACTTTTCCAATTAAGTTTTCTGTTTTGCTACATTTACTTTTTGTAATTCATGATGATAAAATATAGCTTTAATAGGATTATCATTCCAATCCATCATTTTATAAGTGATTGGATTACTTTTAATGGAGCGATCCACTAAAATATTTCGCGAGACCATTTTGGTAAATGACCTTTCTCTAATTTGTTTATATTTACTTACACGGACATAATCTCCAGGTTAAAATCTACATTTTTCCTTAGCATTCTTTTTTTCCTATATAATCTTTCCCAAATTTCATTAACATTAGCATCGTTTACTTTTATAGGTTCATATTGAGTGGTGGAATGGCTTGTATGATTATAACTTATTACAAGATCTTGTAATATATTAATATATCGATAGGTATTTTCCGTAGTAAAGTAATTATCTATTTTTCTTTTAATGTTCGAATAAAACGTTCCACTAAGGCAGCTTTGATTTCGGAATGGACACTATAATGATTTACCTATTTTTTTAAAAAAAACACGTTTGACATGTTGATTATATAATTCAGTTCCCAAATCAATTTGACAAGGAAGTACAGGTAATTTTCTCTTACTGAATATTGATTCTATTGCTTTTGCAATGGCAGGACCTGTTTCATTTTTAACTGGAATACAAACTGCATATCGATTAAAACATCAATATCTACTGTGAAGAACGTATCTGAATACTCACGTACAACACGCTTAGCAATAACATTGGAATAAAGAGCGGTGCTCTCGGAGCATGGTGACGTACTTAACATGAGCACTCAGTGCTCTTCCTACTAACGTTAGTAAATAATACGAGAGGTTTTCGGTAAGAATGCATACAGATTTTTAACATTTAGTTTCTACAAATGGTAAGGACTTTAGGAATGTTCTCTATTGACGAGTACCTTAAACATAACGCATAGTACTTCTAACTTAATATAACAATAATGAAGTATTCTTACAACAATACCAAAGCAGAGAGATACAGTACATAAATGAATCACAATCATAAAGATCTCAACTAACCTGATGTTCTTTTGATAGTTTACACAATCATTGTTACACACACAGTTATACTTCGAGCACGCTTGGTAACTTAAATGTTCGTTTCCCAAAGACGCAATCAGAGTGAACTTCCACTGATAGTAAATACTGTTCGTAATCACTGGATAGTAATAAATACTGTGCGCTTATAAAGTTCCATATTGTCCTAGCAAAATTGAAGAATAAAAAGAGTCTATGAAAATGTTGAAGTTTGATATCTCCTTATAAAGTCAGTGTCGTGAGCTGGTGTCGAACTAATGACTTAGTAGAGAGCTCAGAACAGATTGTACTTCGTGTAATGCCAATACAAGAGTGCTTAAAGAAACTGGAAGTCTGTACTTAAGTACTAATTTGGTTGGTCACTTTTCATTCTCAACAACATGACGTGTGTCGATATTCAGGAATCTAAAGAATGGAATATGTGAAGGTTATTGTTTCCTGTTTGTTTCACTTTTTAGTAATTTAGCCTTGATTTTGAACACCTGGCACACATTACTTTATTAATTGTTTTTCCTTGAAGCTTGTACTGTGATCACGTGAATAACATACCAAACTTGTTATGCACCTGCTGTTGATCACTTAAACGGATGTCATCTCAATTCCACAATTTCATTTTCTCACACTCAAATGACCAAACAATCTAATACCTGCATCTAACATACCTTTCCTTGACATATTGATCTTTAGTTATGATGTTATTCCTTTTCTCTGCTTTTGGAATGCATACCACATCCTGTTTTGAATACTTCATAATTTTTAATTAACCTTTCCTCCGTTCGAGTCTTGATAACATATTTCTATACATTTACTCTTTTTGTACATTTTTAAACGTGACCATTTTACATTTGAAAATACATTTTGATATTCTTTACACTATTGTCTAATAACTCTGACACTACATAAAATATATTTATATCCATTATTCTCTTACACATTTTGCATATCTGCTAAATCCATTTGTACTATTAGGTGCACTAACATATTGTTTACGAGGAAAATGTTTACGTGCAGGAGCATGTAAAGTGTAAGTATCTTGTGAAGCTAACCAGTTTCTTACCTTTTTCTGAAACCTGTTTTCCTTTTAATTTGGATATACTATCCAAAGAAAATGAATTTGCATAAGCATAATAAATTTTATGAAGATACATTATTGAAAATTTGTATTTCTTATAATTTTTAAAAAGTGAAGAAAAACGTTTTATGAACAATATTTTTCTTTATTACTTTCCTAGTGCTATTGTTCTGCTTCAGTACTTTACTAGGCTTTATAACTTTAATCAAGAACCTGCACCTTATTGAAAATTAACTAATTCTAATGGAATATTAATATTTTGTAATAATTATTTAAATTCATGAATACCGACCGGATTTCTTGGAGTCTTTCGAGCTCTTACTACGTCATTAATAAGATCAGTATTGTTTCTACCTGGAACTTCTTTATGATCTATGGTTACTTAACCACTTTGATCTTAACTGATTTGGTGGGAAGCCTGCAGGCGATTTAATAATAATTGAGTGTTTTAACAAATGATTTAGGTACTGAACTAATAGTATACTGAATCAAGTGTAACATATTTGTAGATTGAAAATTGTAACCGTTTTGTGATTGTGGAGTATTTTCTAAAGAACGGTGTAATGCTTGCTGATACATTTTCCATTTTTGATCTGTAGGAAGATCAGTTAGTTGTAAAATTTCATGCATTTCATTATCCAATCGTGTTTGATGAGACATTACAGACTTCGTAGTGGAATACATTTGTAAACTTGCATTTTCTGGAATTAGTAACATCTTTTGAAATTGTGAAGACATTTTATCGGTTAAATATACTTCTAACCACTGCACTTAAAATTGTAGGTAATAATAAAGTTAAAATAGCACCATTTTCTTGTACTAATAGCTTACGTTTCCTTTTTAACCGAACGTTTCATAAAGAGTATGCGTAATGTCTTTCAATATTGACGTAACCTTTGCTTCTGACGAGGAGAGTGTTTAAAGTTACCATTTAAAATATTTTACCTACTTGACCAATAGTTCGAATAACACCATTACGTGTACTTTACGTTCTTTACTTTTACATTTACAAATCGCACGGAGCTCATCCAGATGAGTTTTATGCTTGACATCTTGATGGCGACTGACTTGAATTGACTCATTCATGTATTTTACATGTGCGGAGATGTACATTGTTTCATTCGGAAATATATTTGTACGTAAACGTAGAGCATGTGGTGTAGACTGAATTAAATAAAATAGTAAATAGGAATTCGGTTCAGGAGTAGCAATTTCAAAGACCTGAATCACTTCTTTACTGTATTGAGGCATAACTTGCGTAGCTAAATATTGTATTTACTACTTATCTCTAGGATTCTTAAAAAAATATAATATAGTGCGTGTTTAATGAGACATCCCTAGCATTTCCTTTAGGAAATAAATTTTGAATTATGAAAATTAGACTTAGATTCTTATGATGAGCGAACTTCGTAAAAAAATTGAGACGTCTGTATTAGTTTCCGTCATTACATCATCGAGAATAAAGAATTAATTTTCCTGAATGTCAAAACTATCCATATCAGGAATTCCAAACTGAAATGGAATATTCGTTATTTGAATAAATAATTTAGGTATCACAGCACCGTAGTACCAAATAATTTCCTTAAACTGACTTGAGAACTTCGTTTTACGATGCAATAATAACTTATTTACAAAGTTAATGCCAGCCATGCTTGGACTGGCAATTAGGATAGTAGCGGGATCGAGAAAGGGAAGAAGAACCATCATGGGCTAAAGGCAAAAGAGAAATGAACTTGAAATTATTAAGTTTACGTTTTTATAGTCGAAAGATTGAGTTTCGAATTGATTGTTAAATTTTCGTTTTGCAGGACTATTCAGATGGGTTAGTTTCTAGCCTGGACACAATTTTGAAGCCGGGCTTCCCATAGATGGCAATTGGATTTCTTATAACTATTCTTTCATTTCTGTTTGACTAAATTTAGAAAATGATCGAAATCAATACTTTTTAAAGCACGCGCATATAAAGTAATTCCCCGAATTTCATACGTTGATTTAATTTTACCAGTCTGAATTTCTTTTTCCTTTCAAAAATAATTCTTTTGTTTCAACTCGACACAGATGAGTATCTTCCAGACTTCTTTAATTTAATTAGTTAACTGGCCTAAGAAGTTCCCTATAGGAAGCAAGGGCGGTTCATTATTTTGCCTCTGAAAAACAGAATCGGTATCTGAATAAATCAGATTTTCTATGCCTACTTTTTCTAATAAACTATATAATTTCAGTCTACCCCATGATGTATTGGAGGCAGTTAAAATTACCTTTGAGAAAGGAAGAGGTGTGTTTACATTTTCTACATCCCTATATGTGACTAATAATGATTTTTCTCCGATCAGAAGTATTATGCAATTCAAAGAGGGGTGTTCGGAGAATTTTCAGGAATGCTTTAGAATTATTAACTACCCAAGTCTGCATTAAACAGTTCTCTGTCCTCACTACCCAAACAGAATTTAAAAATAGTTTTGCCATATAACGCAAACAAGGGTTTTTAGTGATGTTATTAGGATTGAGTTGTATGCCTTCATGTTCAGCATACTCCTCAATATACTTCTGTTTGATCCCTCGGTAATACATTCAGGTGGAAAACAAGAAGCTTCCTGTTTCATCTATAATAAATTATTTACATAATCTTTAACACCTCTTTCATTTTGAACTCATAAATTTCATAAGTGTCTAGAATGGTATACCCCTTCTCCAGCCTTTCATGTAATTCAGGAGTGCAAACTGTGCCGGTGTAACAGCGTTCCTTCATAGTATGGATACAGTCATTGCTATTCATTTCTTCCATACAAGTATGACAGAGACCGAATACGAGGCGTCCGTTTGCATTATATGGAAGTAATGGAATAAGCGAGATCCTGAGGAGGGAGAACCTTACAAAACACTATTCCATTAATTTGTTTGGGATCAGGACACGCCTCTGCCCGGTAAATGGTAGGCTTACCAACGGGCAGAGATCTATTTTTCATCACATAGGGATAGAGGAAGCAAATGTCTTTGTAGGCTATAAACTCGTCCTCTGCGCATTCATACTGTGCTCGAAAAACTTCCTTGCGTCCTCGGGGATTAATCCACCTTCAATTGCTTGACAATGATTTTTATAAAGTCCCCAACTTCCGGGTTGTCACGCACTTCCTTATCCCAAAATAATTCATAGATTTCTACCACTTTGAGATTACAGCCTTCTTCAAGGTACTGCTTTCTCTTTATGGTAGTATTTTCTCTCTCTTCTAATGTTTCACCATTCATGTCATTAAGAGGGATTTGACCAACCCGCTTAATGCATGATTGCCCATGCCAGTGGCATCCATAGAACTCGTAATCAGTACGATATTTCTTATAGAAACATCAATACCTCCTATGAATTGCATGTACTTTAACCACTCTTTGGGCTACGTTCTTGATAGCCTAGAATAGGAATAAGAGTAATTCTTTTTTCCTCTAAATATAGAGACCGAAAGCATTGCATCGCACACGCTGCTATAGTACTTACTTGAAGGAAACACTAAATCCCCTATCTTTTCTTCAATTAAGTCCCAGAATTCAATGACCACCTCACTTAGAATTATCACGTCATTCTTAAAGTAGCTGGGTAATTTCTGTTGTAAATTAAAGGTTTTATTCTCTCGCTCTTCATGCCAAACTCCTAATGCTTTCCGCGCACTTTGCGATATTCCCTCATCATCGAAAAGTTTAAGCGGTGGTCAATTTTTGTCGTACTTCTGATTTTCCTCTGTGCTTAGCAAGTACGGGAAAACTAATTTCTTTAAAGTTGCGTTCTATTCTAAAGTAGCCGGTAATTTTGATAATTTCACTGACAAATAAATATGTATCTCTAAAAATAATCTTCGCGTACATTAATTTGTATAATTTTAGCACTTTGGCTCAAAATTTAAGGAGTGATTTCTTCTTTTTCTATTTGTGTACGCGCAAGCTAAACCGAATCAAATTTTCCCGCGTTATACGCTAAACTTGCCACTGTTTTAAATTTCGGACCTTGACGGAGGATATGTTTTACAATGCTTTCAATATCGTAAAAGTCTCTCTCACGTTGTGCATTACCACATCGAAAGCATTTGTAATCATCTTCCATATATAAAAAATAGCCGTTAGGGACATACACAAGGTTTGGCCGGTGTTCACATTTACTTTTTTCATTTGGCTTTAATAACATCGTTTCCAGGTCATAAATGATATAGAGGAAATAAGTTTCATATTTCGCTTTCACCTCTTGCACGAAACAGAAATTATCTTCTTTAACGTACAACTGGCAGTGACTGCAAAAATGCTCACCACAGATATTATTTTTATCCTTATTCCTCTTTCGTCTACTCCACACTGTGAACATAATTTCACATAGTAACATCTAGATCTTCCTTTCTCTTTAGTATTATGCTTACGGAAACATACAGAAGGAAAAGTCCTTAAACATATATCGCAGGTGAACGGTCTCTCATCAGAAGGTTCAAGTGAATAGTACTCTTCACAGTGCTCACACTTATGAGTCAAGCGATCGTGAATATTTTTAAACATTTCTTACAATAAGTTATTCCTTTGGAAGGGGGTAATATTCTCAATCATGTCAAAATGCTGGTTACAATAAAACATAAATAATTTCTTGCTGCTTTCAACTTTTCCACTATAGATGACCTCCGGGCCACGAGCACCAGGTTTGAGCGCATACACTACAGTTTGGAATTGGTTACCATAGAAATCCTGAAATCGATCAATCACATGAGTATCATTACCGAGACCACTAATATTTACTCGTGCCTAATATAAAGCTCTTTTCCTGGAAGATCGTTACTACTCTGTGTTAGAACCGACCCATGATTGTGGATCTACACGGAAAAATTAAAGGTTTTTGCGCAAATTCAAAAAGTAGCTCTACATAGTTAACTGGCGTCAGATGGAGGTACCAGCTTTTACACATATGGAGATTTCCCTATCCTACACTGGAAAATCACAAACCGCGCACGCGTTCGCCTATAATATCAAAGTGATTTCTCCCTGTTCCCTGTTGTCTCAGAATTCCCTTATTCCTGATTACCTACTGCACCCTGTACCACCTGATCATTTTCATTCAATAGATGTTTTTCAGTCTATTGATTTAATTGAGTCCCCTATCCCTCTTAATAATCATATGCCTGATCACAAATCTGACTACCCCAGGAGAAAAAACAGTCCGTATCCGAAAAAGAAATATGGACATTCTGAACAACATTTGAGACAGGAGGAACAAAAGAAGTAGACGGTTTTGTTTTAAAGAAAGTACAAGCGAACGGACTGCAAATGGGCCTAGCCGTGGTTACAAAAATAGTGGTCTGCGTCAATACTGATGTAACCGCTTTGACTGGAGTAGAAGTTGTGGTTGATGTATTGCATGAAGTTCTTGGGTGCAGGCAATGAAATGATGGACCCAAAAGAAAAAGAGAATTCCCGAATCCGAGGAACAATATTTAAACTATCGTCTTCATTAAAAGATACATATGCTTCGTATATATTATCCCTCAAACCTGGATTAATTGAAATAAATAGGCAATATCAGGGTGAAGGATTCTCCCATTTCTTTCATCACAGGGTTCTGTTAGAAGACAGTAATGCTAGAAAGGCAGCCTAGCATTTGCGGGAGTATTAAAAAAAGCCAGTATGTCCTAAATGAATCAAATTATTAACGTGAAAACACGCACTAAAGCAGGGTTCACATTAGAATGGAAATGCTGATGAAGATGATTAAAAAACTCAGAAACAATACTTACATTGCGGGGTATCACTCCCTGTCCCCTAACTGGCACAAAGTCATCCAAGCCCTATACATGCAATCGCTGAATCCCTTTTCCTTCTCTGCAAGGATGAACTTGTCGGTGATGGTGTTTCCAGTTGTGAAATTCATCCCTCTTGTGTGAATAAAATAAACCAAAAGTAAAATTACAGTTGATTGAAGATATTTACGAAAAATTGAATAGTGAATTACACTTCTAGTTTACAAAGACTAGATTTTCCTAATCACAGTTCTTGCACGAACTTGATCAGAATAGTAGAGTGTAAGAAATACTGCTTGTTTCAAGATAGGAAATCAAGACTGAATCAAATGTGAGAGCCGTTCTTTAAATAATAATTAACGTTTTCAAAACTGAAGAGATCAAAATAATAAGCACTTTCTCACTGAGCCGATAGCTTCAGCTCTAAACTCAGAATAAATGTCTACGTGATAAAACCCTTTTATAATATTAGATCCGTTTTTTACGCATGCGCAGTAAATCAATTAAAAAGCGTCTAAAACAAGAGTCCATTTATTATACTATTAGCTCATTCTTCTACACATGCACAGGAAATCAATTCCAAAGGCGTCTAAAAATAACAAGGGTCCCTACATTAAATTATTAGGTAATTCCTTATGCATGCACAGTAAATCAAATAAAGTCTCAGAGAAAAACTACGCTTCAGTAATGTATAACTGTATTATGATTAAAATTAGTACTCTCACTAATTTTTAATCATTTTAATACTAGGAGTGGAGCCCCATTCCATTATTTTTTGGTAGAATTCGAAGAAAAATCTACCTATTGAGATCGGTGCGATAACTATATATATATATATATATATATAATAATTTAGAAGGTATAACCAACAATTATGATGTTATTTCTAGGCTTAATAGCTCGGCTAAGATCGTTAATGAACAAAATCGACCCAAGGAGGTGATCGGAGGTTGAAATTTTGGTAAAATTATGTGTCAGCCCCTATGAAGTTTAGAGGGAAACTTTGTCAGCATTAATTATAGTACTCCCTATGAAGTTTACGGTGGCACTAACAATTCAGGGGTTGTGGGGTCACGAGTGGAAGTGGGGATGTATGTGGAAATTCGAAATGTTTAAAACCACGTCTTGTGGGGTATCGTTGAAAAGCTCTTGATGATTAATCTATAAATCAATAACTAGTTTCTCGGTAGCGTTCATATAAGGCGAGATTTGAATATTTGAAAATAAGAAACTTCGAAATCTACCTCAGCCCGTAGGCCAGCCGAAAGGGATTTTTTCACTTGAAATCAGACATAACACAAATTTCGGGTGGAACCCTTTTTCATTAATTTGAATTAAAGGTTCTAAATTCATAAATTATCATTAGACTTCTAGATTGTAAATACAAGGTTTTAATTTCAAACGCGTGCACCCTCTACAGAAAAACTTGCAGTAGCTTTGCTACAAGTTTTCCTTGGCAAACTTGTCGCAAACCCAATGTAAATTTCTAATTTATCGCAGCCTTTGCGCAGCCCTAACGGCGCGGGCTGTCACGGTTTTTAACGCAGCGCGGACGGGCAAGTTTTCGCGAGACGGGGCACGCCGTGTGCTGCTAAAATAATACTAAAACTATTTTTCTAATTTAATTTAGAAAAGGCTAGTGAAACATTCCTCATCACCCCTACAACAATTACTGCAATCCTAGGTATTCATTGAAACACGTATTATTGCATACTAAAACAGCGTTTGTAAAAGAAAGTCTACGTTTCCAAAATAATTCCTGACTGATTTCCCTAGCTATCTGAAACTGCGTGAAAACTTAGTGTGAGTATAGGCTTTTTTCCTCGGCAAAGTGTTATTCTCACCCTGAAAATTTAATGTGAATACCCCTACAGTACGGAGAACTTCCTGTTTTCCTTCGTAATGTGCAAAGTGCGTTACACTCTGTGTGAATAGAGGCGTTCTCCTAGCAACTGAGAACTTCCTATTTTCCTTCGTACATGTGCAAAGTGCGTGAAAACTAAGTATATTTCCCGGAGTCTGTCATTGATTTTGCATGCGTCATGTTATTTTCTCCTTCCATAGGAGACTTAAAGAATATAAAATGTTCCTCCATGCTTTCACACATCACTAAAATGTTTTTTATTTTTCTCATGCTCACAGAAGCATAAACTTTAAACATATTCATTTCAAACGTTCCCGCACGTTAATTCTTAAGGATGTCCAACCCTGCGTGAAAACATAGTGTGTCTCCCTGAGAACTTCCTGTGCGTCAATCACTTTCGCTTCGTATACGTGGTAGAGAAAGGACTAAGATTTCATTCCGTTTACTTTTTATGAGATGGAACTTACGATTCTCTACGTAGTATTTCCTATAATTTAACAATTATAAATTAAGAAAATATCAACTGACAATATTGCAATGTAGAAGCATTGTTTTAAACAACGATCATTTTTCCACATCATATGCAGGCATCTGCAGTGTGCGAAAGCAGAAGTAGTGACATCTGTGGGCCTCCGTTGTTTTCATGGACATTTTTCAGAATTATTTTTCTTTATTATAATTATTATGATAAATAATAAACATGAGTAACCAATTGAAACACGTCTGTCCTTTAAAAATAAACGTTTCCTTCTCAAAACAAAAGCTGTTCGTTAACATTAGAATAAACCCTCACCGGAAGGGCTGATATTCATGGAAACTTGGGTTCCATGTGTGTAGTCAATTGAAACACGTGTTCTACACATATATTTTCATTTGCTTACTCAGAAATGGTAATATAACAACGGATGTTAATTTTGTTTGTAAAAACAAGTCTTCACACGTTTATTTTTAAAATTCTAACTGAGCTCTCCTTATTCTCAGGCGGAGGTAATATTCGGTGAGCTTTAACTCTCAGTAGTGACAACTTCCGGTTACGTGTTCGTCATCTTCCATGTGGCATGCACAGAGACTTGGTTATTAGTTAATTTACTTTCTGTAAGTAGAAGGTTTGTTATGAATACGTAAATAGTATTTCTCATTTTTATTTTAAAATAAGGGCTTTTCAATAAACTAATAAAAGTAAGCAATTACTTCCAAGGAAATTCATTTTTGTCTGCACGTTAAACGGAATTAGCTTTATACTTTAATGAATATGCTGCTGCCATCTATGAGGCATCTACGGAGGTATTAGAAATTTTATTCCATGTTCATGAAATATAAATATGTTAGAGAGTCCAAAATTCAAATATATATATAGAAGCCTAAATTCATAAAATTTTCTCCCGGGTGAGAATATTAATGCTGGTTTTTCTTTCATACTTGTGTGCTCGTTAAGACATATTTTTCTCAGCCACTTGGTAAATGTTCAACACATGCGAAAGAAATTGTACTGAGATCTGCCATAGTCACTACATATCAAGGACGCTGGCTAATTTTTATTCTCCGCTTCCACATATGTAAGTGATCCTAGTTTACATATTACATTATGAGGAGAACTCATTCAAGGAAGAAAAGAACGTTAACAAAATAATAATTATAAATTTTTAGCTTAGCTTACCTAGGAATGTTCTGATAATTTCTAGCTTCTTCAAGTGCTACATGAAACCTATAAGAAAATAATTATTATTTGTACTACTAATGTATTCGCACAACTAATAAAGCATAATCTATACAGTGTTCTAAATTAGTAATAGAAAAGGTAAATTTTAATTCTATTTTATTCGACTTATGAGAAAAAGCACTTTGAGAATACTTAATAAACTGAAATTAAAACTCAATTTCTTAAAATTATTTCCTGAATATATTTAAATAATAATCATTTATTTTAACATAAACAATTTCAAATTCTTTCCAATGGATCGCTGTAGCTCACTCCTAGAGCATTACCATAACATTCCTGAGGCGATCCTTTCCTTACTGAAGTTTTTCCACAACCATACAAGGCAAATGTACGGATGGCATCTTCAACATAAGCCCCCCTTCTTCCGGCCTGATGCCATAAATGAATACATTCAAATTTAAATTCTTTGGAAATTACAACCTAGTTACTATTTCTTCAATATTTAGCAGTTTTCTATGAAAATAAGTTCAAATGCACCTTAATTAATTCAGCATTTTAAAAATGGAAGATAAAATGTAATTTAAAGATGTATATACATCAAATTGAAGAATTATCTCTTCATAAATGCTCAGCTCTAAAAAAAATATTAGGGAACACAATTTAAACATGTTTAGTTTATCTGGTGGAGAAGGTCTCGTTCCTGAAATAAATAATCATGAAAGAAATTATCAAAGAGCAACTCTTCACATTTTATAAGTAAATAATTTAAGTTCATACATATTCAGAATTAAAGATTCTTGTTCTTTAAATACAGCGTTCTTTGAAGACACCAACATAGAAAAACTATCAGTGAATAGTGACAAAGAATTTTAGTTGGCGTTTTATAATGAGAAATAAACGATACCAAATTTTAAAATCCTAACTGACGTCGAACATTACTCTTTTTTTCTAACAGAAAATATATTAAAATTCATTCATTTTCATAGTTTTTTAACAGCGGATGTAACCCGGACACGCCTCCATCAATCACATGATTTCCTCACGCTTTCTTTTCCAGCGTAACAAGCATAGATCATCAAATCATCATACTTACACTAGTTTCCTCATAGGTCCATGAAAGAACCTAGGAGCTGGCGACTTCGTACGGAGAAAGTTCGATGATAGTAGCCAACGTGAAAATGAATTCTTTGAATAACTTACTTTGAATTTCTCTGTACCGTGCGGTATATTAAAAAGTAACGTTTTTAATAACTTAAAATTAAGCACAGCCATCTAAAGTTGTATACATATTTACACTGACGGCAATTACCGAAAGATGTATGCAAAATACGGTTTATGCTTCCATATAAGTTTCAGAAAATAGAAAACACTAGACATAGATACTCTTATATTAACAGTACATCTAACACTTCTCTATGACACCAGGTTTAACTTCCGTATAAATCCGTTTGTTATAAACAGTTCATTTCTTAATATCTTATTTCTAAGACATAAACTGTTAGAATTCGTAGAAGTTGTCTCCAAAAATATGGTTTTCCCGTGTCAAGTAACGCTAACAAAAGCACTGTTCAAATAAAAGACACGTGCCAGTCTGAGATCAATGTCTCCAATTGAGTGACTAGAATCGTCTATCGTACAGCTTCATCTTTTAAATACTGATATGACATCTTAAAATTAGGCAGTCAACAAAAATGTGTCACCTAAAGAAGGATGTCTTCACAACATACCGTTCCATCAACTGAACAGAACCGACTTTGCGTCTACAGACTGAATGGGATTCTTTAAAGATCGGCGACAGACTTCTGAGGTAAGTATCAAAATATAAATTCCATAGCGGTCTGAATGTATCATTTACAAGAAACAAATACTTTTGTACTTTTTCCTCCAAGCGTACAGGTCAAACGTCATACAATCTTATTTACAGTTACAGCCAAAAGAGGACTGCGCGTGTGACAGTTTGAATTCATGAGTATGAGAGAGAACATTCTTTCTGTCTGAGGTGAGCAATCCAGGTAAACTTTAAAGTTATGATTCCAAAGAAAAATAATAAAGAAAATCCATTACCTATTATTGTTCATTAACATATAGTATAACTATTTTTCTTTAGATATCAGTACACAATACTGTACATTCGAACTTACTTCGCATCCATTTCCGTTCTTTATTCGAGATTCTCTTATTTTTCTAGGTTATCTGTAAATTATTTACGGGGCGCACTGCAAAACAGTGTAAACTAAGGAGGGTGCCTTTCAATTATTATTCAATTAAATTTGCTCTTATTTAAAGCTATCTAACAATCATTTACATTCTATGCGGGGCACGCTCTTTATAAACAGGGACGCAGTACGGAGGGCACTTAACTTATCCGTTTACATTCGTTATCCATGCTCTTATTTTCTAAGTTGTCTGCAAATTGTTTACGGGGCATGGTTATCTATTTTGTTAACACTCAACAGCAGGACGGAGCTAGGAAAGGGCACCGGTCCCCCCTTCGTGATAATAATTACTAAACATTATGATGATGAGTGTTCAGTACAAACATTTCAAATACCCAATTCTTTCATTTTAAACAGGTATGACTGCATTTTGCCCAATATGACGGTGGGCCATATTGCGCACTATTGACCTCTTTACATTTTCTGGCGCCTGCTAGTTACACAATGCAATACATTGCATCACACACATCTTATGTTCACGTATGCTCACAGAGCTACATTATTCGTGCATTATACCGATTAGGTTTTCAACAATAGATACTGGAACAAAACATTAATTACTTTGCTAAAATAACAGTAAAATATTTTCTTGCTCAGCATAGCACTTCAACTCGAGCTGCTGCCGCGACCACTCAGAAACAAATGAGTCGCGCAAGAATGCTTCCTCTTGTCATGAGGAAATAATTTACGGTGACATATATTAGCACCAACGGAAATCTGCAGAGATCTGGGGAGTGGGCCATATTGGGGACCAAGGCCATAAACGGTACAGTTACCTTATTCGGTGATAGCAGCTACAAACTTGGCATAAACATTTTTGACACAATAGGAACATACCGCGAATGTTCCCGCTTCCCGAACACATTCATGAATGAGGACATTCATGAATGAGGTTTCGTTCGAAAAGTGGTCAAAGTGTACGTGCGAGAATAAAGGAAGATTGTCGGGGGCAGGGGGGCTTGCCTCTCGTATAGTAACATGATAATTTGCTAATAGTCGATAATAAGCGTTTCTTTAACAGAAAAGATTAAATGTAATGGCAAAGAATTGTGTGTTCATGCAGAGGTACGTTTTAAGGAGCAAGGGGAGTGGCAGGGGCTTGCCCCGCGACTACTTACATTTAAATTCCCTAATAGTTGAAATTAAACATTTTTCTATGGGAAACGACGAAATACAGTAGCGAACAATGATGTGTACAAGCAGAGCCGAAAGTCTTGATTGGTGTAGTAATTCGGTGTTGGTAGCACATTTAAAAGAAAATAATCAATTATGCAAATTCCTTCCATTCAACGCAGTACACCTAACTGCGCAAAACTTGTCATAAACATTATTCGACACAAGTACTGTGGATTTTCCGGACCCTAAGCACTGCAGTTGTAGGTGTTGCCAGCCTATTTTATATAAATTAATGGTTGTGTGGCTAAATCGCTATCAAGGGACCGAAGCCTTTGCGATTGTTAATAGAATCGCACCTCTAACTTGTTTAATTAAATAATGCTACTTAGTTCTTATCAGCGATATTCTCTTCTCGCAGAATTGACAAACAATTTCAATGGCATAAAGGGATGGTAATCGCAACAAATCAAACCATATCATAGCAAACATGAAGATTGAAAGAGAAAATGTACAACAGGTGGAACAGCTTCAACTATTTGGGTTGTATTATCAGTGAGGATATGAAATGTGAAAAAGATCCATCCCTATCAACAAGACTCGTCGGGCCGACGTAAGTCCATCGGTGGCCCGACAAGTCTTGCTGATAGGGGAGGCGAGAATAGCGATGGCGAAACAGGCGTTCATTAAGAAGAAAAATATCTTCTTTGGATCGATGATTGAAGAGTTAAGGAAGGCATTAATTAAATGTTTTATATGGAGTATTGTGTTGTACCGAGCAGAAACGTGGACTCTACGAAAGACTGAAGAAAAGAAATGGAAGCCTTTTAAATGTGGACATGGAGAAGAATGAAAAAAAAATCATCTGGATACAGAAGACTGAAAATGTAGTGCTGAAGAGAGTAACTGAGAGAGAAACAATCCTGGACACAATAATGATATGAAAGAACTGATTAGGACATTGGCTGTGCAGTTGTATAGGCCTATATTGTAGGATGCAATTGAAGGCAGAACTGAAACTAGGTCACTTTTGAATCGGATGGATCGGAATGTACCGTCCCGGTATTTGCCTGGTGTGACTGAGGAAACTCCTGCCAAAAAAGCTCAGTCGGCTGCTGAAATTTAACCCATGACCTCCGAAACGCTAAACCAATACTCTACCACTGAGCTACGGTCGCTTGGCGACATTTTCATTAGAAACTTGTTTCTTTTTACTGACAATTATTTCCTTTTTTTTTTACTATAAAGTTTGTCTCTGTTACATTATGGGCCGTGGTTGGGTGCTTGGGATCGTCGGTAAAATCCCTGCTGTGCCATATGGGCTTTGCGGTGGATAAACACCGTGTGCGTGGGTTTCCTCGGGATTCTCCCGCTTTCTTCATTCAACCAATCATCCCATCTTCATTAATTCGGCCTGGGCCAAAGTTCCCTAGAGGCCTTAAAAATTAAATAAGATTCAAGCTACATTATGTTTGCTAATTAAGCTGGTGTTTGTGTACTGTTCTCCCGTGTGTGTTGTAACGCCAGTGAATAACACGGAAATGTCCTTTTCTTCGGAAGACGTAGGACTTGTTTACAAAATATACAGTAGTCTGCGAAACGAAGCTTGATTGGAAGACGCACATTATTGAGCTGACAATTGCATCTCGTCGGAATTTTGACTTCATAAGAAAAAAAAATATGTATATATGCTTCATTCATGTTAGCAACACAAGAATTAATCTCTGTTCTGGTATTCAGGCAAACTGTTATACGATACGTATAACACACTCACGTTTCTTATTTGTATGGCAGAATTATGGCTTCAGCAGCAAAAGCTGGGAAGCTTTATATTAAGGCTCTGTCCGTCTGTCTTTGTCGACAACTTTCAACTCAGGAACTATTATAACTGCGAATGCGGTTCATGTGTCGTTCAAAAGGTCTCGGCTAGATTAATTCAAAGCTGCATAGATCGTTTGTCCACCCGTCACCAAATTACAATGAAGTTATTACTAGGGCTGTGAAGGTGATTGAAGTGATGTTTGACAGATCTCGGCAAAACTTTTCCAACAACATATCAGTGGCGGATCCAGAAAAGTGGCGCGGATGGGATCTTGTAGGACGTGCTGGAGTAGCGAGTCTTTCGTAGTGGTTCCATCTTCCAACGTACAGGAGTTACACAATTTGCTTGTAGTATCCTGTTACCATACAAGGTCTTGTTGACTTCATGTCACGTCATATCCAGATTGTTCTGTCGGTATACGGGGGACTAACGCAGTTTTAGGGAAGTGGTCATAATCGTTTGGATAATCAGTGAATATACATGAAATCTAATACACTAAACTGCCAAAAGTCATGGGATAACGGGAGGGAACTAATTGACGGCGCGGTAGCATCGCGGCAAACCGGTCGAACGACGTAAAACACATGCAGTGTGGTCAGTTAAACTTCTGCGAGTGCAGCGAATCGTTATGTGCCGTGGTGATGGCAACCTGACGGGAATTATCCGCGTTTGAGCGCGGGATGATATATGGTCCTAGACTAATGAGGCATGTGATTTCGGTAGTCGTCCAGACATTGAACTTTACTCGTTTCACAATGTCAAGAGTCGACCGTGAGTACAGTATTGGAGGTATTACGACCCATCAGAGACAACGCAGTGGCATCTAACAATTTAACTGTTGTGGTGCAAAACTACTACAGTACAGTTCCAGTACACTGTCTTTCTCCTTTTTTTAAAAAAATTGACTAAGCGGCTGTGCGAAACGAGTGCAATCTGTTGCACTATGTATCACTGTCTGATTTTTGAAATTTTACTGTAGGGGTATCATTAACTCCCCCCCCCCTTCAAAATATAAAAGCTTATATCTTTATAACCATTGTGGTGCAAAGCACGAAACTTTGTTGCAAAACGGTGCAAAATGAGTGCAATATTTTGCAGTATGTGCAAGTGTGTGATTTTTGAAAATTTCCTGTAGGGAGCTATCATTGACTTGTCCCCACAAAATATAAGAGCTATAAGTTTTTAACCATTGCGGTGCAAAACGCAAAATTTAGGTGCAGAACGGAGTCTACTAATATTAATTTACCAGTCTTTTGACATAAAAAAATTCTTTAGTTTATTGTCCCTTTCAAAATTATTGATGTTCCAAATTATTGAATTCTATTAATTCCGATCTATTATTCTTTCTGAATGCATAAAATTAAACTATATTCATAATTTACATGGAATAGTTACGGGTAAGGACCAAAGCATTAAAACTGACACGCCGTCACTGGTCCATGGTGCTGTCCACTGATTGAGTACAAAATATGTGTGTGTTGCCACATGGTGGTGCCTTTCAAAACTACTCACGGCTATTTCTTGTTACCCTACTAGTTAATAACCTATTTACTAACTTTTCATAATAATAAAAATAATGTGAATCTTTGTAATAGTCGATGCATTTCTAAATATTCTTTGTTCGAATATCCCTTTCTAAAGGCAGATTTTTCTCCCTTTTTTTTTTAAAAAAAAAAAACACGTTCCAAGGACCTAGTTGCTGAAATTTTTTAACAGTATAGCTTATACATTGTTTTTAGACAAGTTCTTATGTCAAATCTTTCCGTTTCTCTACATTTTTCCCTCTTGCTTTTAAGCAAAATTCTGGAGGGAGAAGGAACGTGGAACGAGAGATTGAAAGTAACCGATGGTATTCTCTTCTTAAAAGAGCAAGAACATTAAAAGTTGAACTTTTGCTTTCTTCTAGGGAAGAGGATGATGGATGGTTGAAAGCCGAAGACTTAATATCATATGTGAACACCACAAAAGTTTTAAAATTCAATCGTCAAATTATATATACACGAGGGGCATACCGAAAGTAATGTCTGTTGATCATTATATCGGGAAGAATTAATCCAAATATAATTCCTTTTTAGCAGCATATAGAGTGACTGTTCGTACATGTTTTCAAGAATTTTCGTTGTTGCAGGTTTAGCTGGACCACGGATGTGAAGCATAAATAAGGGGCTGTTATTGAGTTCCTGACAGCAGAGGATGTACTACCGCCAACATCCATGAAATGCTGCAAAGGTTTATGGTGAAGAGAGAATTGACATGAGTATTGTCCGAAGATGGGTAAACAAGTTTAAGGGGACAGAAACTAGTGTGGAAGACAAACCTTGAAGTGGAAACCCAATGGCAGCTCTAAGAGAATTTTATAAAATGTAATGACTTAATTACGATGGATCGTCACTGTTGCAGAGATGTCATCCGATCTGCCATGTAGTAGCAGTGCTGTCCAGACAATGAACAAAGAACTGGGGATACCGAAAGGTGCGTGCAAAACGTATTCCTCATCAATTAACAGTTGACTTGAAACCGGAGACATAAGGTATTCATGGACCTACTGGAACAATTTGAAGCCCACAAGGATATATTTTCTTGACAACTTTTGCACCCGTGATGAGACATGTGCAATACTTGTCTCATTCTCCGGGAACATGGGCAAACCTCCGGGGACGGCACTTTGACGATACCGATGAAATCGAATGGGTGAAATTCCGGTTCGTTTTGGAGATAACATCATTTTCAACTTTAGTCCCAAAGTCGTTGCTTTGCAATGGGAAGAAAATGAATAATTCTCAATAAATCAGAATCGACGCATTTAAATGAGAATCTCGTTTTTGGAAAGCACACACCGCAGTTTGTAAACTATGGATAAGACAAAGAGGTTTTCGCGATCTTGTACAAACTACGTTTTTCCAATGATACTTCATCTAAGACTCCAGTGATTCCAAAATTTGAGTTCACCCAGTAATTAGGAAGATTTTTCTGTGTAACATATGCATTTTTCTCTTCTCTTTATGCGCTTAGTATCGAAGATACTAAGCGCATAGGATACCCCAATAGGATACCACAGAAACAAAACACGATATATTTCAGTGCATCAAATAATTCAGCTTAATATACATAATTAATTTTAATGTATTTTATTGCGAGTGACATGAATAGTGACCTTCCATAATTCCTACTTATACATTACACTCAAAATTCGGAACTATAACAAATTAGTGATACAAAGACATTTGAGTTCGCTGAACAGTTACATGCTACAAAAAAGTGAGACT
>JAGDQP010021420.1:0-15973 GCA_022664845.1 Lepisma saccharinum
TATATGGAAACAAGGAAGTCGGAGCTCAGTCGCGGTACACCTCAGCGACAACTCGACTATCCTCGTAGGCCTGGGACTGGTAGTTCCTGATTTGAAAGTTGTCGACGGATAGACATAGCGATTGCATAAGACTTCCCAGCACTTATTGTTGAAGCTTAAATATTGTATAAAGTTTCCCTGTAGGGACTTCTTAGTTTATGCAAAAGAAATTCTTCACAACCTATCACGTAAATATACCTGTACATTCGATAAAAACTGTATTGTTTATATAAAAGTCAAGCGACGCAGAGTGAGCGTCAAATTTTTATTATCTATGTGTCGTTGGTGAAGTTTCGCCGAGACCTCTCGAAAAACAACTCAACCACCTTCATACCCCTAGTAGTTCCTGAGTCGAAAGTTGTCGACAGACGGACGTAGAGGGGATATAAGGTTGTACATAGTAATGAATTTGACGCAGTAAAGTTTTTTTGTTTTTTTTATTAACATATGCTTTGCTAGCATTTTTGGAATGACATTTTAATCTGATAACACGGTTTATTTGAAATACCAATGTGCTTAATTCAGTTTATAAGATTCGCAATACGTCATTTGAAAGTAGCGCCTACCGGGAACATATTTCACTCTTTTATTTTTGCTTCAATGTATGGACGTGCAGTTGTAATCTATACCTATGAATTGGTTCTTTTAATCAGTCAAGAGCAGTCATTATTGTAAACTAAGTGATTCGTATGGCTGTGGAGTTCGGTAAATGCTATTTTCAATTTCTTGTTATTTGATTATTTCCTTGTACAAAAGTTCACAATATTTTTTTTTTTTTTGTCACTTACTGTACACTGTTAAAAATTTGCTAACGTTGCTAGGAATTCTCAAGGAAGTATCTCAGAATTTTTAGTATTTAAGTTGTTTCATTTTAACGGAGGAAAACTCAGAGATTTTTCATATGATTATTTGGATATTTTTCGTTTTCAGTTCTGCACATGCGCAGAATAAAAAAGCAACTGTTTCTTATCTTAGCTATGCATGCAATGTTGATCAAGAGTTTGCTGCCGCCATTTTGTCAGTTCTCATTTTGGTAGAAATGGGAAATATTTTGAGTGAATCGTAATTCCGAACCCTAATTGACAATTTTTAAAAAATGATTAAAATGTGGCGTAAGTGGTTGGATCAATTTAGTTTATATATTTGGGATTTAGCCAATATAATTCTAACACTCTATACTGCTTTCTTTTAACTGGAAATTTTAGTTACGACGCTGGATTTTCGACTAAAGAACCCGTGTTCAAATCTGTTTTTTTTTTTCTTTTGCTTCCAACATTCCTGAAAACTGTATGATGAATGCTTTTTATTAGCCAAATTACTAAAAATTCTCAGGTAGCTATGGTTGCCTAGCTTTTCTCAGGAATGTTTCGGAAAATCTTTAACAGCGTACGTTCATTTAATTCTATATATCTGTTAGAAATTTTCGACTAAAATGTAAAGTTTTCATTTTTAACGTAACAGTTATTCAATCAGGCGCGTAGGAACATTTTGGTTGGGGGGGCAAATCCAGACATCCCATATATATATATGTATGTAGGTAGGTGTGTATGCATGTGTGTGTGTTTTGGGGGAGAGAGAGAGAAACGGTGTATATATGTGTATGTGATATGTACGTATCGGTATCATATGTTCAATGCGGAGTATCATGTTTTGAGTTTTGGAAGTCGAAACAGAACACAGAGCGAAAAAAGAAAAATGAAATTAAACATATTTTCTGAGGTATATAGTATTTATTTAGTGTCAAGATGGTATCATAGCAAAATATTATAAATCATAGTAGCATAGTCCACATGCCTCTGATTTTATGCTATTTTCCTTAGATTTTAGGGTTTTTGACACAAAACTACCTACTTTATGGAGTCTTCCCCCCCTGAAAAATCTTACCTTCTGGGAAAAATTCTACGGGCGCCCATGACTGGCAATGTATTGAGAAAATCATAGCAGCTACAAAGCCTTGTCCTTGTGTGAGCTCTAGTTTTCTTAAGGGGATTGAATGACAGTGTCGACGACGGCGATTAAAGGATAAAAGTGCCGTGGCAAGGGGTAAAAGTAGGGCGTGGGACAAGAAGGATAAACTTCATATTTTTATATCAAATCATATAGATTTAAAGGTCAATTCAAAAAAGTGACGGGGTAATAGCACCTTGCCCCCTAACAGCCGCCCACGGTCGTAGAGATTTCTATACTAAATTAGATTTAACAAAAGTCATTACCTTTCAAGCTACACTCCAATTTACTAGTTAAAATCTTCTCGTTAGCTTCTTTCGATGATTTTTCACCGCTAAAATAACATTTAAAACTTGGAAAGTTAGCGAAAACTGTTAAATATCCATTTTAAAACACTTTACATTTTTTTAAAAAATGACGCTACTGTAAAAATAATTAAACATGTAATTTTAAAATCCACCTAGAATATAAATAGATTTAAAACTGAGAGCTAAGCAAATTTTGATTTTATTTTACATATAAAATCATGGTGTTTGAATATGGCAAAATATGTTATTCCTTGAAAGTGAAAACCCTAGCCACTATTATTTTCATTTAGGTATAAAATTATGGTGGGCAAAAAACAAAATGCTTTGCAATGAAAGACCAAACCAATTTTGTTTTTATGCAGGTATAAAATCATGGGGGGGGGGGGGCAAAATATGTACCTTGCCCCCCACCAAAAATCGTGGGGGGGCAACTGCCCCCTCTACTCCCCCGGCTCCTACGCCCCTGTATTCAATCAATTTAAATATAATTTAGAAATAGCAAAACTTAAATGTTACCTATACCACTTTTGCAATTTGTGGTATAACATTGATCCGTTTCCATAATAGAAATATTTTCATGTGTCTCACTTATTGGTATTCTATAAATCCTAACTAAAGCTTTATATTACTTTAAAATCGTAATGTTTTTATCTCTATTTCAGAATATTATTTCTAATCTAGCCCCAAATTAACTATGTAACAAACTATGTTAATATTAATATTCTTGTTCTTGTACTGAGATCGGAAAACCTACTTACCCATTTTAAATAAGTCAAGGGACGGCAACTTTTTAAAGTATATCGTCTTTCGAGACTCTCGAGACGAGACCGAGACTAACGTGTCGAGACTCGAGACCGAGACGAGACTGAGATTTACAATCGAGACCGAAACCAAGACCGGAATTTTGAGATCGAGACGAGACCAAGATCAAGACTGTCCTACAAAATTCGAGACGAGAACGAGACTGATGCCAGTATCGTTTCGTCTCGCCTCGATACCATCCCTAGCTCCAAGCTTTGAGTATACATATTTAACACAATCGGAACATACTGTGCTTGTTCCCTATCCCCAAGCACACAAGTGTCAGCGTTGCCACCCTATTTTAAAGTTCAATTTTTCTAAATGGCCCCCATACTGTTACGTCCACATAGCTATTCCTATACGATCAAAAAAAAAAAAAAAAGCGCGTGGGGAGCCGCGGGACGTACCTTCGTTATATGTTTTGAAATAATACTTCTCGGAGCCCTATTGGAACAGACTCAGTAGAAGAAACCTATATGTAGTTGCTTGTTTATAAGAGTATTCATTATGCATTTATACATCTCTTTTGAAATATGCTTACAACATAAAATATTTTTTGTTGCGCTGTCTCTATCTGTATATATTTTCATAGTGTATGGGGCGAGACTTGGAGCCCAGAGCATGGTATAGCAATGCCACCGAGCTTTTATAAAGAAACACAATATACTAGTAAACGCAAACCTATATCTTTGCCCTTGAATAGAAACAGGTTATTTCCCGGGATTTTAAGCTAAAGATAATTGATTTTTGCGGATGGTAATTATGATCAAAAATAGATATCTTCCTTGAAGAATACCGTAATTAGAAATTAATGTATTGTATATACGGGATGAGAGCATATTTCGGTAAAAAAAATCGTTGGTTTTCAGTTTACATTAAAGATGTCTGAAGTTGTACGGTATTTATCTGCAGAAACTTAAATCCTTATAATTCAAAATATTTCTTCAGTTCCCTTGATGTTTATTAGTATTTTATTACAAATTATACCAAATAACTTCAGTCCATATGTTCTTATTTCCCTTATGTTTGTCAGGGTGAAGGTATAGGAAGTATAGCAAGGTGGCAATGAATGCATAAATAATCCCGTCATTTGTCTCGTAAGGCTGCGGGAAAACAAAGTATTAGTAAATTGGGATGAATGTGTGAAAACTTAAATCCAATCATGCTGATTACATTATCTGCTAAGTAAAGCATTAAATACTTGCTTCGTGAAAGAAACCATTAAAAACACATGAAAATGGACTGAAAAAATTTCAAAACGCTTCACGGAAAACATTTTTTTTTTTTTACAACACTATGTACTCTGCTTCTTTGCTGCTCGTTTATAGACTCATTATCAGTGAGTTGCACAGGAAGAAAGAAGGATTTAATCTTGACATATTTTATTAAAGTTAATCCTTCCGAAAATAAAGGTAAAAGCCAAATGTAGATTGTGTAAAAAGGAAATGAAAGGTCTTGTTGCCCGACAAGAGAACATTTCAAGAAGTGTAATTCAAATCCCGGCCAGGACACTGGAGAATATTCCTTCATTGTTCCTATGCCTGGCGCTCTGAGATATACTCAGCCTCCCATCAAATTGAGTACCATAGTGTCCTTGGTATTCCTGGGCACCTTGGGAGGTAAAGGCAGTCGAGCGTGGGACTGACCACCCCGCCTCACTTCGTGCCGTTGGTCGAGAATATGTGGATCACTACCTGCACATCCCCAGTACGCCGTTCACGGCGCGTGCGCATTGCACAGGGTATTCATTTACCTTTTATATAATAAATAACTCTGTCATTGAATTTTACGATAAATAACCGATTTCATTAAATTTGGTAAAATAGAACTTACAATTTCTAGTAAATGCTTATGAATAGACCGGAAACGCCATTGAAATGTTATATAGGCTACTGGAGATGGAGTACTTATCATAACTTTTACCAACTTCTTATTTTAAAAAAAAAACCGTCTTAAACGTTTGAAATACTGTTTTTTGCAGTCTATAAAAAACGTGTTTTAAACAAAAAAGTCATTAAAAAATACGTCCTAGAATAAATTTTTTTTCAAACCTTCTAGAAACTGTCTCCGTAATATAAATGGACTAATAAAATGTACTTTATGCAGAAGAAAAAACTTGGAGTAATAGTTAGAGCACCGTTTCTCAACCTTTTCCATCCCGCGAACCCCTTTCACCATGCCTTCTAGCCAGCGACCCCCTTTCAGCATGCTTTCTAGCCGGCGACCCACAATTATTTTATTTTCTGTAATATTTGCTAAACATAAGTTTATTTCCTGTATTTATAATAAATATCCTGATTTTATTATCCATAACTATTCAGCGAACTATATTATCTTTAGTAATTATTAAAAACGAATCATTTTTTTTTTTTTTTTGAAATTTATTAGTTTTAACCTACAAACCATAGTTAGATTTATTTTCTCACCTTCCCTTGCGACCCCCTTGCACACATTCTGCGACCCCCTGTAGCGAGTCTGGTGTGCAAAGTTTATAGCAAATTTGTCACTTTTCAACTAGCAACTTTGCAGCAAAATTGCAGCAAGTTTGCAGCCTTGCAATGCCAAACTTGCTGCAAATTTGGAGACTTGCAATGTCAAACTTGCTGCAATTTACTGTACTATCTGGGATATGGACAGAAAATGGAGTTTCTCCCAGTTATGTTCCGTGTCACTAAAAATACTCAGGTGGAGGGTTACTGACGATCTCACAAAAAATTGGCGACTTTTTCCATAATTTGTAATATGTTTCCTTACGCCACTGTATTCAGACGTTAATATGTTTGTAATCTGAGAAGGACTTTTAGACAACCTGTATTTCTACTTGAGCAGATTTCACTCTTGTGGAAAGGTAAAATTTGGAGTTGGATCTGTATTGCACACTGTATCCAACTGATTTACAGTAAGAGAGAAGTGGCTCCAAAACGAGTGTATGAAGAAAACTCATGTTTCTGACAAGGCTGATTATATTTAAATTACCACTAAAAGAAACTAAAGCGTTTGTTTAGTTTCTTTTTGTTGTTATTAAAGTATAATCAGCCTTGTCAGAAACATGTGTTTTGTTCATTCAAGATGGGCACAAGATAGTATTGTTATAATATTCAAGTTAGGTGTACTGTACATTGCAACAAATTAATGCCTGTATAGGCTTAATAGATCGAAAATAAAGTTTGCTGCACTTTTACAAGATAAATCAATTTTAAACGTATTTAGGAGCAATTCTATTTTAGTAAAAAATTAAAGGTTTCCTTTCATATGAGAAAATAACTGAGTAACTGAGTCAGGTACCTGGGAAACTATAAGAGCTAGCAGGGAATTTCCTTTTCTTTTTTTTTTTTTAACAAAGTGTGCTCGGCGTCGTTGTTCGGATTTGTCTATCATCTCAACTGCGTTACTTTCGAAGAGTTGAATAACCTTTAAGCTTCATTTTTTAAAGATTAGATTTAGAATGCACAATTCTCATTTTAGAAAATCTTGTGATCGGTAATTCAATCGCGAAAATGCATAGCCTCTGAATAATTGCTCTAACTAAAGTACAGTAGTACACAATATTTGATACATGTTTGTGATATGAAGTACTAGTTATTTAATAAATTACATACTTACCTTCTAAAAAGAATTCTCCATCTTTTCTTGATTTCCATTTTAAAGATTTTTAATGTCCACGTAGAATTCTTAGAAGACATTTTTGACTTTAAAGGTTTATATTTATAACCTAAACACAGACTAATTAGAATCAAAATAATTCAGTTCAACAAACCATCTTACAGCATAAATTCGCGCGAGAATTTATATAAACTAATTAGCAAACAATACAAGATCACAAGCAAAATTGTAACAACATGTTGTCACCTTGCGGCATATACTCTTTTCTTCTCCAAATATCCTTGTACAACATCCACACTATAACGATTGGAATACGTTTTGTTTCTTGTGTCCAATACTCATTGTCACCTGTAGAAAAGCATCAAACGAGAAGCTGCACGTAATACAGGTTTGTTCTAGAGCTTTGGTTATATTCATTTAGGCTGCTTTTCAGCCTATTGTCTTCACGTTATTGGTGGAAAATCCTTGTAAAAACTATCCAGTTAACTAGTTATATGTGACAAATGGAATTTATATCTATAAGTAATGCTCAACAAATTAAACTTTGTACTTCTAAAAAAGACGCAACTGATGTAACTTTATAAAATTTCATTGCCTGGACTAAATATTGCATGCAGTACTTTTATATATATTTACGAACACGATTCTAAAATTAATTTTAAATGCTTTCTTCAAGTAGCACTGAAGGTTTGAGATCACTACAGAATTTATGATCCCAGCTCAGTGAAAGCGATGAATGAAAAATGACTTTCCGCTTTTCTTTCCCTAGTACCACAAAGGAAATACGTACTAAGGTACGCCATTGTCTTCACGCGTCTGTTGGCTCATCTGTATTGTCCTCGAAACAATTGTTATTAAATGTCGTACGTACAGTATATTGCAGTAAAATATTGAACTCGTACGAATTTAAACACAATGTCAATTACTTTGACTGAGGTTTTTTCTCAGATATTGCAAGCAGAACTCGAGTTCGATACTACACAAATTTCTAGAACTAGTCCCCACTTTTCGTTGTATCTGATCATAGAGGATCCCTTCTCTGAAAGGAAAATTTTGTTCCTAGGGAAGAAAAAATATTTAAAAATTATGATGAGGAATGATATACATTAAAATATAAAACATTAGGCTTACACAATTGAAGCTATTGTGTTAAGTCTTCTGGGATAAACTTGATTAGCGAAACATGTTAAAGCGATTTGTCTAGCAATGAGTACATGGTCATTGGCGGTAATTTTCGTCTATTCCAGACATTAATCGAAACCGAGAATTGCAAAAGGGATTATTGGCTGTTTATGCGTTGCCTTCCTTCCCGTTCTATTTGTCAAGTCGTTCTGAATGGAATTTTATTGATGGTCTTTAGGCATCTCAGGCTCAATCCAGGATAAAGTGGATTAGATGATTTTGGAAGGTAGTCAGCCAGAGCCTAATTTGTAGGTACCATCTCGGAATTTGTCTGGTGTGACTGAGGAAATATCTGGAAAAACCTCAGTCAGGGTGCAAGCTGTGCTCTTAACTGACTGGCGATCCAATATCAAGTATCCCGCTTGCCGTGGGAACTCTCTACCTCAAATAAAAATTAAATGATCAGCGACACGTCAGACTTCTTTGCATGTAGGATATTCCAAGGTCTCAGCTGAATCAGTTCGTGTCCGCTGATACACAAAGCCAAGACAATGAGCGATTTTGTGAGTTTTAATTTAGGCATATTTTGCAAATCATACAGTACGAGAGAATGGGATGTTGATTTCTCCTAGCTTGTGTTTAAAAATATGTTGAAAAATGCACTGAAGTTTAAAATACAGGTATCTACAACACTGTTGAGTGCATTGGCTTTCTAGCTCCTGCAGACATGAGCTGGTTGAGTTGTCGGATGCGAAGTACAGACGTTGGTCGTGTAGTTGATAGATTGAATTGTCATTAACATGCTAAACGAGCTACAGTTTTTGATAAAGTAGGTTCCGAACCACTAATTTCATTGGACCCCGGCGATAATCGAACCCGTGACCACGCACTCAGAAAGCGAGCGAGCTAATCCACCGGCCACTCCGAGGTCTGTAGTTCATAGAGTATGATAGACATTCGCCAGATGCTCAGTCGTTGCAGTGACTAACTTTTTCACTGCATTTTTCAATGTTTGTATGCTGACGTTCTTTGTACAGTTTGTTTCAGATAGGAATGCACCTCATGAGCAAACTGACGGCGGGCCGACGGCGCCGTAGAGGAATTAACCTAATGCAGCACCTCAGCCGCCTAGGCTGTATTTTGGTGGAACTAGTATAGCCGCCCAACGCCACCGTCACCCGCTTTTGGCTTGCCAGAAATTCTGACGCTCCGCTAGTCAGGCGAATATCCGTGATTTGCCGCTGTTCTCTGGCGGACTGCTTCTGGCTTCCTTAATTGGACAGAATACTTTCTCGTTCAAACTGACAATAAAATCGAATAAGGAACTTTATATTATATGAAATACGGCAATAATAATAATAATAAAAAGAATTGAATTGAATTTTAGCTATGGCATTTAGGCATCTAAGACTCAGGCCGGGATAGGGGAGGGGAAAGGAATCGAGAAAGTGTCGGCCAGGGCCCATATTGAAGATGCCATCCCGGCATTTGCCTGGTATGACTGAGAAAACCTTGGAAAAACAGTCAAAATGGGCGGCCGCTTGGATCGTTCCCTGGACCTTCCGAATGCTAAACTGACGCTCTACTAACTGAGCTCCGGTCGCCTAGTATAACCTACGCTATTCGTTAGTGATAATGAATACTTAAAACAAATACGTTATTCGTTATTGCACTGACTGAATATAAACGAATTTCACGTTTCTTTTCGCATTTCTGTTAGTGTCAGTACAAACAAACACGCAAGATCCTAGCACTCTACACCGCTTGTTTCCGCTTCCGCCAGCTAAACCTGTACCCTATTCAGGGTGTCACCTCTCGATATCGACGAGTACATACTCCACCTTTTAAATTTTTGCTATTAAAAATCGGTTTTAAGTTCTGCAAAATTCTACTCAAATGGCAGAATTCCTGGGCCTGATGGACTCAATACGTTCTCTTCCCGAATGGAAATGAGTTGCTGATGACTGACCTACAGAATGACGTTTAATGGACTCTTCCGTTGGTTAACCCGAACCAGGGAATCACTGACTTTGTGTTTTTCTACAAGCTGTTTACATTTGACACAGAAATCAAAAGCCAAGCATAGCCATACCACTACTTTATTTCCATTTTTCTGTTCGTTATCAATTTTTGTGGTGCATCTATTCTCTCTCCTAGTTTTCTTTAATCTTCGAAGCAATTCGCCGCGAAAGGGGAGCATTCATAGTTCGAAAACAGATGCTTCAATGCTCTTTCCACAATTAGTTTCTCAACACTTTGGCCAAACCAGTTATCATAATGTTCATATTCCCTTTCAAATGATTATTATTATTATTATCCGTTCGAATTTGGACTATTAAGCAGGATAATATAGAAACCTACATAACAAAGCGCTTCAGGTCTTGTATGGTTTTGAATTTTATTTAAGGCTCAGGTCGGGATAGGGGAGGGGAAAGGATGCGAGAAAGTGTTGGGCGGGGCCTAAGTTGAAGGTACCACCCTGTCATTTTCCTGGTGTGACTGAGGAAAACCTTGGGAAACCCTCAGTCAGGATGGTCGAAGACTGGGATTGAACCCACGACCTCCCGAATGCTACGAGGTTTTGAACGATAATTCACATGAAACTTCTTCAGTTATCACCACTGCATCCACACACCGACTGACAGTAAGTCAGTGTCTGTTGATACGTTAGTTCGCAGCTTGGCCACCAAAGTTATATGCATTGGTAGCTGAAAAGAGCTTTTCCAGTACTGAGTAAAAACAAAAATAATGCTGACAACACTGGTATTAAAAGAGGAAAATTGCTCGACACACAATCTGAGTAAAAAGTTGGATTAACAGGAACTAAGAACGTATCTAGAATTTGGATTTTGGGGATTCATGGGCTCCGTGGGAGAGGGGGAGTTCAAGGTGTGTGTGGATATGAAATGTTTATTAAATATACACGGTCAAAATTTAATAGGAGATCGCTGACAGCCAAGCAAGAAAAACGTTCCTATGAATATGGGTGAAATTCCACTTCGCTTTCGGGATACAGCGTTTCCAACTTGACGCCCAAAGTCGACGTCTACTAATGGTAAGAAAATGAATAATTCTCGATTTATCAGAAATGACGCATTGAATGAAAATTTCGTTTGCGGAAATTTGTTTCTAACGAAAATATCAGCAGCGAAAATACGATGGCACCGGGTTGTCAGTGTTGCCAACCTGGTATTACGTTTATTTTTTCAAATAGCACTACGTCGTTTTATTGGGTACTTGGCATCCTCTAATGATGATTAACAAGATACGTAAGATATACACCATAGTGTTGCAAACTGAGGATAAAAATTCCTAGGAAATTAGATAGTTAGTATAAGATGGCAGAGACCTTTCTGACTTATCCACAGTTTACAACACTATGGTGTATACTTTACATATCTTGTTTATCATCATGAGAGGATGCCAAATACCCAATAACACGACATAGTGCCATTTGGAATATTTAAACGTTATACCGGGTTGGTGACACTGACAACCCGGTGACATGGTGTTTTCACTCGTAATATCCACCATATTATTAGAAACAAATTTCCGCATACGAAATTTTAGTTCAATGTGTCGTTTCTGATTCATTGAGAATTATTCATTTTCTTCCCATTAGGCGTCGACTTTGGGCTCCAAGTTGGAAACGCTGTATTTTCAAAACTAAGCGGAATTCCCCTCAGACACTTTTTAACTTGTTTTGATGTCAGCAAGCAACTCTTAAATTTTGGTCGTATATAATACTAATTCTGAATACTAATTTTTAATACTAATTGTGCATAATGCTTTGAATTGGGGAGGTGTCCAGACCCATCCCCTAAATAAGTTCCTGACATGAACTATTTTTAATGTAAGAAATCATTTGGGTAGCTCTAGAAGAAAAAAGATCCCTATGAATCAATTAAATTAGGTCATACACCTCTCCTGTTGCTTCCAAAGCAGTCAAAAACATATTACGACTTTGAAACAAAATGCAGCTAGCAAATGGTACAGGCAAGCAAGCTGCATTTCGACATCGAATCCCGGCTGGGACATAAATGCTTGTGGATTTTAGAAATCTAATGCATTCTTATCAGGCCGGGAGTCATAATTACTAAAATGACACAAACAATCAAGCCACCAATCAAAAAATGCCGCTTCCCATTGATTTGGACTAAACTTATTTATGAGGGCTGGAGATTACATTGAAAGATATAGTTGTTAAATTTGGAACTAAATAGAGTTTCATGATTAATTGTTGGCATTTCCTCTTAATCAACCCTCGTATAAATGGAAGTAACAGCTAACATCAATATTTGTCTTCTCTTATTTCCCTTACTTTTTAGTTGTTTCCTATCTTAAGGATAATGTAAAGTAACGATCTCCAACAAAAGATGGCAGACCTACATATATGTCTAATGTATTTTCATTGTTACATAAAATTTCATTCAGCTCCTAAAATTCAAGCCTAGAGAGTTCAAACTTTCAGGAAAGAAAGTTCATAATCAATTCAAGAGCATGATCGATGACGATTTTTAATTTTCTCTTTTGTTCATTGTTGAAAGAGCTTCATTGTTGTTGTGAATATCAAAAACCTATAACAATGAAGCTCTTTCAACAATGAACAAAAAAGAAAATTAAAAATCGGCATCGATGATGCTCTTGAATTGGTTATGAACTTTCTTTCCTGAAAGTTTGAACTTTCTAGGCTTGAATTTGTAGGAGCAGAATGAACTTTATGTAACAATGAATATACATTGAACATATAGAGGTAGTTCTGCCATATTTTGTTGGAGATCGTTACTTTGCATTAACCTTAAAAACGGAATAAAGCTAGAAATTTGCAAGAAAGCCCTATTCATTCAACCAGTCGTCTGTCATGATTTATTTATTTATTTATTGCAAGTTGAATGCTGAAAATTGGTTAGTTTGTAAATTTGCAAGTGTTTGTCTTTAAATGAGCAAATTCAGGGGTAAAAATCAGTTAAAGCAAGACTAAGAAAAATGTACATATACGATTTGTAAGTCACCTACCTCATTTCGGAACAGATGTTGGTACGTCTCAGAACAAGCAAGTGAAATTCACATTTCCCGTGAAATATGAACAAATGAGTGCTGTCACGTGACCGTACCTAAACTAAGAATGAAATTCAAGCAGTTACTAAAGCAGACAGTAACTGAATACGTTGCAATTATGAATTTAATATCTACACAAGTTTGCTTTACATGTTCTATAGTTACATATATTTTTGTCTTCATTGTCAACGGAAGCAGGAACTGTTTGTGTGGTTTGACAAAGAAGTGGATTGAGTTACGTCTGCGAAGATGCCCAGACGTTCATTACACGCTTCGTTCACAAAACTCACACAGAAAAAGAAAAAGTAAGCAGAAATATCGTAAAAAGGAAACAATCGTTGTGGAATACCAAACAATGGAGTCTAAAGTATGTTTGTGCTAAGACCTTTTGTTTCAAGGATTCAACAGAAATAAAGAAAACTTATAATAAAACAAAAAGTTTAATATTATATATATCATATTCAGCCCTTTTCTATCCACTGCTGGATAAAGGCCTCCCCCTTTTCTTTCCACATATCTCGGTCTGCTGCTATCCTCATCCATGTAGCTCCTGAAAAACGCTTGATTTCATCTACCCATCTTACATTTGGGCGTCGTCTCGGTCGTTTCTTTTCTCTAGGAATCTAATGTAGTATATTTGTCGTCCACCTTCCATCTGTTCGTCTAGCTATGTGACCGGCCCATTTCCACTTCATCTTCTTCGCAGTCTTGATTACATCCTCTACCTTTGTTTGCGCCCGAATCCATTCATTTGTCTTCCTGTCTCTCCTGGTGATTCCTAGCATGCATCTCTCCATTGCTCTCTGTGTGACTCTCAATCTTTGAGTCGTTTGCGCATTCAATGTCCACGTTTCACAGCCGTACATCATCACAGGTGAGACATATTGATTATAAACTTTACGCAGTGTGCGAATTAAACTTTTTAGCCAGGGGGGGGGGGGGATAAAACATAACGCTCGGATTTCAACAGGCAACCTATATATATATAGACTACTGCATGAGGCTTCTCCCGAAGGGAGGTGTTGGTCTGCTGCTCGCACGCTGATCAAACGTGTTGGGAGAGAATAGGCTAAGCTCTCACTGTGATCGCCACATTTATTCACAGCAGCTCCCCAATTGCATTACGATTCTGAGTGGCCAGCATTCCAGACCTTCTCGCGCTGGAAAAATATCTCGGGAGAGCCAGGAATCGAACCTGGGACTCCAGGATCAGCATTCAGTGAGGGTAACAACTAGACTAGCGGAGAGAGAGAATATATTTTTTAAATAGGAGATTACTAAATCAAACAAATCATACTAAATCTTTCGCATTAAACTACTTCATAAACATCACAAAGGAAATAAATGGGTTCCAAATAGGCTCCTTAGCTGCTAGTAAAAGTTCATATACCATTGTAACTATAGCATAACAATAGTTTCAACTTCTGCCAAATAAAAAGATTCCCATTTTCTACCTAATCTTGATCGATACGTCTTCTAGAGGGGAGAAATTTAATCCTGGCAGGGACAAAAAATAAATTTGTCAGGCTGAGAAACATCCCCCACAACCCCCGTTAATTCGCACACTAACTTTATGCTTCAGACATATTGGTAGTTTGCTTTTGAAAATAAAATGTAGTCTTCCAAACAAACTCCACGCCATTTTACATCTTCTACGAGGGTTGATCCAGAAATAAGGTTCCCAACAATTTTACTAATAGACAACATTGTTTATTCTCATAGCAATGTACACCGTTGGAGAGAAGACACTTTGCTCTATTTTTCGACATAATCGCCATCTTTTTCTACGCATTTTTGTAGATTGTGCTCCAATTTCTGTATCCCAATGTCGTAGAACTCCGCCGCCAACCCGTTGAGGAAGCGTTTCACCTCTTCTTTGACTTCATCGTCGCTCCGGAAGCGTTGGCCACTCAAGTGTTCCTTTAACTTCGGGAACAAGTGATAGTCGCTAGGCGCGAGGTCTGGACTGTACGGTGGGTGGGGCATAACAGTCCACCCAAAGTTTGTCAAAAGGTCCTGAGTTTGAAGGGAGACGTGAGGTCGGGCGTTGTCGTGAAGCAGCGTTACACCGGCTGTCAGTCGTCCTCGTCGGTGGTTCTGGATTGCTCGCCTGAGTTTTCTTAGTGTTGCACAATAACTGTCTGAGTTGATTGTTGCCCCAGGTTCCATGAAATCGATCAGCAGTAGCCTCTTACGATCCCAAAACACACTGGCCATGACTTTGCCAACAGAAGGAGTTTGTTTGCATTTCTTTGCGACTGGTGACCCTGAGTGACGCCATTGTTTGGACTTTTGTTTCGTTTCGGGAGTGAAATGAAACACCCACGTTTCGTCTCCCGTAACAATGCAGTCCAACAATCCTTCCTTATCTTCTTGACACTTTTGAAGAAACTGGCGAGCACAGGCAAGGCGTTTCTCCTTGTGTTCTACTGTCAACATACGCGGTACCCATAGAGCACAACACTTGTTATACCCCAATTTTTCAGTCAAAGCTCTGTCCATTGTACCGTAAGAACTACCAGGAATCCTAGCAACAAGTTCACGGACGGTGATCCTCCTGTTTTGAAGCACTTCGCGTTGGACCATCTCGACAATCGCCTCCGAAACTGACGATCTTCCTCTCCGTTCTTCATCGTGGACGTCCTTCCGACCGGCACTAAACTCCCTGCACCACTTTCGGACGTGTTGAACGGACATACACTTGTCGCCATACACCTCTGTCAACTGACAATGAATATCCACGGGTGGAGTCCCTTTGGCGTGCAAAAAGCGAATTACGGAACGAATCTCACACTTGGCGGGAGCAACAATGGGCACCACCATCTCGGACGGCTGCTGAGCCAAGACTGAGCGGCGCAGCGAAGCGCGGCCGGGCGGAATCGAGAGTGGGGGAACAGCCGCGCACAGCGGTGTTGCCGGATTTCGCCTCGCACCTTCCCGTGCGGCTGGAGCTCTTTGGGAACCTTATTTCTGGATCAACCCTCGTATTTATTTCATCAGTCAACTTGGCGTCCGATGTTTTGAGCTGGCCTAGGTAAACATACTTATCAACTATGCCTATTGTCTCGCCGCTAATCTTTATTTCCCTTTTTGCA
>JAGDQP010021420.1:16373-31761 GCA_022664845.1 Lepisma saccharinum
GAGGTTGTTGGAGCATACACTTGTATAATTTCCATACTGTATCTCTTGTTTATCTTTACTGCTACCTGTGCGATTCTATTTGAAATTCCTTCAATTTCTGTGATCCGTGACTTCAGGTCTTTATTAATTATAAAGCCAACGCCTATCGGTTTTCTATTTTCTGTTCCTTTAAAGTAGAACGTGTGCCCCGACGGTAGTTCCAACTGTTCTTCATTCTTACTCCACACTTCTGATAGTCGTATATGTCCCACTTAATCCTCTTGAGTTCATTCTGCAGTTCTTCTAATTTGTCCTCTCCTGCAAGTGACTGACAGTCGAGAGTCGCCACTTATAGGTCCGTTCGAATTGCCGTGTCGGTGTCCTGGCAGTCTACAGTCTAGAGATTTACAGTTAGGGGCTTAATAATGAGCAGACTTCGGCTATCTTCGGAACAGGGCAACTTCGGGAAACCTCGACAATGTAATATCTACAGTATTTGTTTTCCGAATGGAACGGAGGGATGGAAGCAGCACAACTGTAGAATGTACGGGGAAAGGGGGGAATATAATGTCCAGGAAATTAGATTTTTTTCCGTAAAGGTCTTGCGGTTAGCACAGTGAATTTCCGGAATAGTGTCCGAGAGAATGGGAAAGCTATTCAATTCAATTCAATTTATTCAGTTTGTACATTAGCTTACGAATAGTAAGCATTACCAGATAACAAAATATTACTAATTATCACTTAATATTCAGCCACTGTGTAATAAGATTTTTTTTTTTTTTTTTACACAGAAATTGAACAATCTTCTCTCAAATATATTAATATTGCTTATACCTTTCGTTTCTGTATAAGCGTGTTTATTGTATAAGCGTGTACAGTTCATATATACGCTTTTTTGAAAAGAAGAGGAATTTTGATGTGTAACATATACATGTTTTTTTGTTGCCTAGTATTATATAAATGAATATTATTACAAGGAAATAATAGTTATTCCTTTTTTTTTATACATATAAAATAGACCTGTACATACAGATGCTTATCAGAATAATGGAAACACCTGAACGAAAGTGCAACTTACCAGATTAATATGGTGTCGGGCCACCTTTCGCCTTCAGAACAGCCTTGATGCGACGTGGGATGGAGGCATAGAGGTCGTGAATGGTAGCAAGTGGAATATTACACCATTCCTCGTGCAGGGCATCGGCCAGTTCTGTGAGAGAGAATGGAGGTGGAAATCGTCGCCGGAGTCGTGTTTCCAAGATGGACCACAGATGTTCAATTACGTTGAGATCTGGGGATTGGGCGGGCCAGGGGAGGTGTTGAACTTCATCCCGATGTTCCTCAAACCACGCTGCAACAACTCCAGCTGTGTGAATGGGTGCATTATCATCCTGGAATATGGCGTCATTGTCCGGGAACAACATCCGGACCATAGGATGCAAGTGGTCTCCTAAAATTGCGACATAATCGTTGGCAGTGATGCGTCCGCGAAGTGTGACCACAGGACCCAATGAAAACCATGATATTGCGGCCCACAGCATCACCGTGCCGCCGCCATGTTTCACAGTTGGGCGGAGACACTGCAGATCATACGCTTCTTTGGGCGTTCTCCACACATAAACACGGCCCATGGTTTGTAATAGGGTGAATGGTGACTCATCCGACCATACCACACGTTTCCAGTCGTCAATGGTCCAAGTTGCATGGTCGCGGCACCATTTGCGGCGTGCTAAAGCGTTCTGGTCCCTGATGAGAGGTTTGGCCCGTGCAACACGACCCCGTAAGTTCATGTCATGTAATTCGCGGCGGACTGTGATTGTCGAAACAGGTTGGGGGAGGTGCTGATTGAGTTCCTCCGTCACTTGCGCCGCAGTGGCACGACGGTTCCGCGTGACAATGCGCTTTAATACCCGGCGTGCCCTGTCACTGATGCTTTTCTTCCGCCCACTGTTCCGCTTCCCCGATGTGGTTTTCCCGTGTGTTGTGTAGGCCGTCATCACCTTCGACACTGTCCCTGGCGACACACCTAACACACTAGCCACTGCCGTCACACTCACTCCACATAACCGCGCACCAACAATTTGCCCTCTTTGAAACTCTGAGAGGTCTCCCATTTTACACTACCTCCGTCTGCTACAGCCACTGCACACTCCTGTTCCACGACGCCTGACGTAGTATGGAGACCGACCTAACACACCACCACCAGTAGTCCGGCTCTGCGGTCGCCACTACACCACTGCCAGCCCATACATCTGACGTGTTGCCAACTACAGGTGTTTCCATTATTCTGATAAGCATCTGTATATAGACATGGTAAAGTCAGCAGTTTTTGCTTCCTAAACGTATCTTTACAGGATGTACCTCTACGTAAAACAAAAATTTATCTAATTGCTCTCTTTTGTAGACGGAAGAGCGTTATAACCTTGGTTGAGGAACCGCAAAGCTATTTTGTTTTCTGTTGGAAACGGAGCAAAGATTTAACGGAACAAAGTAAATCATAACATGGGCAAATGAAAATTGCAGAAAGCCAGGGGGAGTCCAGAAAATTAATTTCTCGTAATGCAACTTTCCTTGCGAGTAGATGTCATTGTTTAGTACCTATTAGGAGTTACAATCAGAGTTGAAACCGGGCCACTTTCGGTAACCCGGTCTGACCCGAACATAGCTGACCCGATCAGAAACTGGACCCGGTCTGGTAATTTCGTCTGGAAACGGGGCTTGAAGCCTGAATTCTCGGAGCCATCACAGAACGTTCCTTATGGGTCTTATTTATGCGACGAAGCACAACCTCTAGTGGGTATATGTGCATATTTGCATCCTTTTTGATGAGGCGCATTGTCTATTAAGTATAAGAACATGTTCCCTGAGTTGGAATTGTTTTGCCTGCGGTCCTTAATTATATATATATGAATAATTTCAATTAAAATATGTTGGTACTGGGTTCGTTTCCCAAATATGAAGTTGGGAACAGTATTTTGTGTTTGTTTTGGCCTAAGATTTGTTGCAGACTTTGTGCAGCTGTTGTGCTGAGATGATGATGATGATTATTATTATTATTTATAATAATAATAATTCGTTGCTATTGTTCTGTATGTATATACAGTTTGCACTTTATTTGTTGGGTTGTTATAAATGATTTTCTAATAGTAGTTGTTCTTAGTCGCTGTTGACATCTTCAACTGTCTGATGGGCTTGGAAGGACCGGCCCTGCAGTTGTTTGGTTAGTTGGATTCTGAACCACTACATGTGATGGACAACTACGGGGTATGAACTTGTGGCTACAAGCATACGATGATCGTGATAGCCACTTCTGTATCTCTAGGTCATTTTTGGCCAAAAGTTTGTCTATTAAGAGCAGTTTGATCTGTAACAGCTTTTTAAGAAGATTTTTGATTTCTACGGATATCCGATAGTATTTGTGTCCTTGATGGCCTGGTCTAGTTCGTCGGACATGGATAACGTGGAAGCACCTTTAGATAATAGGCCAGTGTGGTATGGTAGTTATGTCCGGTATGGTAAGCTGTTGTGGTATGAGTGTTATTAGGCCTTTTTTAAAGTTGTTTTTTTATAGTTTGGTTCAACTATGACAAGACTTGGTTGAATAGAAGTGCCCAAGGAGAGGACGGATTCCGTCCTATGTAGGCAGATTTTGTTTATTCTTTGTCATAAGTTTTTCTTATACTTGTTACATACGAATACAGAGAAAAGGAGGTAAACTTCCTTGATGTAAAAGTAAAACGCCAAGTAAGTGGCACACTAATAACAGACATCTATCACAAACCAACTGCCAGACACCAATTTTTACATTCCAACTCAGCACACCCTATATCACTGAAAAGAGCATTGCCATTTAGCCAAGGCCTTAGATATAGGAGAATAATATCAAACGAGGAAAAACTCAAGGCTCGTCTGAAAGAGTTAAAAAAAAATATTTGTAAGGAGAGGCTACAGTAAAAAGATGTTGATACAGGAACTAAACAGAGCTCTCCGGATACCAAGGTCCGAGACTCATAGAAAACATGACAAAAAAAAACATAGATAGGATCATATTTACTACGATATACCATCCAACACACACACAAAATAAATTAAACAAACAACTTAAATTTTTTTGGACAGGTATCAAACAAGAATATAGTAGGCAATATTGGTGGGAGTACCTCCCAAAACAACAACCCATGATTGCCTACAGCAGACCAGAAAACCTAAAGCAAATACTCATTAGAGCGGCTTTTACATGAAAGATTAGCTGTATCCTTAAAACTAGACTACAAACAACACACTTCGAAAAACGACTTACAAACACAAACAAGTGAAACAGACGCTCACAGCACAACTACCACGAGTCCTATAGGCTCCAAACAACGCACAAACTATTAAAATAAGAAAACTAATTACTAGCAACCTTGCGAACTAGACTACGGACACTAACCACAAAGGTACCAAACCAGAAGCCTTTCCAAAACCAATATTAATGGAAACGACAATTGAGCTAAACAAACTCACAAGGTTTTCTAGGGTGAAAATCAATAGCCATTACAGGCACAAACCTGCCAGTGCACGGCCAGCACTAATTATAAACTGTTATGTTGGCCACTAGACCACGGCCAAAAATGAAATATACCATGCACACAGTGAAGGCTATTGCCAATAAGAAAACAATCTTTGAAAAGAAAAAAGAAAGAACCGACCACCAATTTCACACACATTAAAAAAAAAAAAAACAAGGCAAGTAAAAAAACCGATACCATATGTTGTTATATAAAATTCAAGCACACACATGTATAATACTTCTATGCATACTCTTACATGAACACTAGATAATTTGTTTCTGGTGTGTGTACTAACTTGTCATAGAGATACAATGAATAACACAAACACACACACCTCTCATTTAAACGAAGAACAGGTAATCACTCTAAAGAAGGCATAGTGGTTAGTGCATTCTCCTCTTATATGCATGGCCACAGGTTCAATCCCAGCCCGGTCTGGTTCCTGAAAAGGAGGCTGGATATAGGCCCAAACTGGAGCAAACCAGAAACTTCCCGAACACGATTTACATATCCGACTAGAAACAATGTGAGACCTCGGAATAGCCAAGAGTACGCTCACACTTTATAAACGAGGTTACGGGTTCAATTCCCGCCAGACCCACTGAAAGACTGATTTGGAATATGTCTTACTAAAAAACTGTAGGATCCATCCTTAGAAACTCACGCACCCACCCAGGACATTAATAACAATTGAACGGATCAAACAAAGTGCAAACTGCATATTTAAACACAAAAAGCAACACAATGCTGATTAAAATTCATATTAATAACATAATAATGCTCAAGCAAAACAACCGTGAAGTCTTAACCAACATAAAATCCACTCCTAACCAAACCAACCTGTGCACAGTTGGATCCTGAACCGAGTACCAACGTGTTAAACATACAAGAAAATAATTCCGCAAATTTGAGAACCTCAACATTGATAATAATTAAAAAGACGACTCACAAATTGGATGGAAAACGGGCATGTATACCCTCTAAGGATGTCCTACCGTACAAATAAGAACCCAAACTGTATCCACGGACTGTGATGGCTCCGAGGTACTGGGCTTCAAACTCCAGTGCATGAATTATATCATTTCCCGACGTCATGCAATGATGAAAACTTGCACAGCGACGTTACATACTATATTGTTACTTTATTTCTAAATATTTATATATTTTAAAAGCATATTTTAATATATTTATTTTTAATAGTACTCATAAACACTAGCCAGCAACGCTGTGGCGTTTTACTGGTTGCAGAAGACTTTAGGACTTGGGGAAAAATAATTAGAAAAACTTTTTAAAGAAATATTTTTTCTTAAACAATTCGTACTAAAAAAGTAAAAAATAATGTTGTTTATGCATTACTAAAAAGAAAAGCATGGGGCGTGCTCTCATATACAGTCACTTTACAAATTCTTCAATTAACGCGCCCATATTTTCTTTTTATCATTCATGCATAAACATTTTTTTCATTTTTACTTTTAGTACGAATTATTAAGAAAAGTATGTATTTAATTTTTTTAAATATAATTTATTGGTTTGGTTACCATAAAGGTCTGGTTATATTATTAATATTAGTACAATGTATTAATTTTCGAGTCGGAACAGTGAATTACAAGCTGCTGTAGTCACAAATATATTTTCATGGTTTTATTTGTGTGGAGCAAGGCGAGGAAGTTGACTCGAAGGACCCGAGGCAAGGTGAACCGATAATGGTTTACTATTGTCTTCAATTTGATGAGAAAATATGGGGTCCCAAAGACGGGGCCTTCAGTAAAACTGGGTTCCGGAGAATTCGAATCCGGAACCCCTTTATTAGTAAGCAGTGTGCGTGAGCGAAGGCATGTGTGTGTGTGTGTGTGTGTGTGTGTAAATTATGCAACAATGAACTTTAAGAAGAAATATCTGGGCATGTTGTTTTGGTGGGGGGATAAAGAAATTAGTGATGGCCAGGGAAGAAACCGAAATAAAAAAAAATTTTCCTGTAAAATAAATGTACTATCATGGCCAATATAATCTTTACATGACTTTATTATACACGATTTTTATCTAAGCCCAGAAGATAGGCCACCCAACTAACGTCGAGGGGGCGATGTGTGATTCTGAGAGTGTGTAAGTGAACGAGCAAGGGTTGGAATTTTCTTTTCTTTAAGAGAAATCATTATCGCATGTCTTCCGGAAAGATATTTATGGTTTCTTGTAGTATGTAGGAAATAATGGGGGGGGGGGGTTAAGAGAATCGCATTTGAAACAGCAAAACAGGGAACCTAACGCAAATTTTACTTTAGTTGGGCCATTAGTTGAAATTTACTGAAAGACGTAATTTAAATTGTCCAGTAGAAAAGATCCTTGCCGAACATGGAGAAACGAAAATGAATATTGAAACCTATGGTTACTAGGTAATTATTTCTTTTTTAATGAATCGAGTATTCCATAGAACACTAACATTATGCACGAAAGACAAGACAAAACGTCTGTTTCTATTAGTTCTTAAAAATGAGGCACGATATTTATGCTTTATAATTTCTGATATTATGTTGTTATTTATGATGTTAGTAGCAAAATACACAAAATATGTTGCGTGCTAAGTTATAGTAAATGTAATATATATATATATATATATATATATATATATATATATATATATTAATATTCAACAGATACAAATAAATGTACCGAGATGGTACCTTCAATTTAGGAGCTGGCCGACTCCCTACCGCATTTCACAAAACCTTATCTCGGAGTCATCCATAGGTGCCTAAAAGCTATAAATAAGATGCAAACTCAACGATATATAAACTGTCGCTCTGTTAATCGACATATTGCTTCTTAATGTTGTGTGGATGAATCGACACGGAGACGGAGATGGATCGAGTGGCCGTAGCTCAGTTGCTATAGCGTTGGTTAAGCAATCGAAAGGTTCTAGTATACGGCCATCTATCCTGACTGAGGTAGTACCGGGCCATTTTCCTCACGACACGAATAAACTAATGTTTATAATAATCCGCAGAGATAGAATAAACATACACACACTCACATAATGACTGAGAGTGTATAGGAGAAGGAATGGGTAAGAAAGAAAGAGAAAAAAGGGAATTGACGAAGTCATGGGAAGAAAGACAAGGATAGAGAAAGATCAATGAAACATTGAAAGTAGATTGATTTTTTATTATTCTAAAGAACAAACGCAAACACACGGGTTACTTTCTGATTCTAGCTAGTGATGCTTGTTCTCTCTCCAGCCCAAGAAGAATCTCTTATTGAGTTCTGCAAATAGTTGTAGCTATCATTTTAGTCGAAAGAAATGACGGTGACTGGGGATTAAACCCGGGCCGTTCAGTTGAAAGGTCAAGACGGATCCACTGCACCACACATTTCACTTCTAAAAATCTACGCAACACATGTTACAGTTCTATGTTAAGGAAGTACAAGAAAACTGTGGCAGCTTCAGTTCAATTACTTCTTCGTATTTACACTGTTAACACGGAGGTTACATCTTCAACGTTCCTACCAAAGGAAATTCGGCTCACTGTTTCCATATTCATTAGTATTCGACGTTTACAAACAGAAGTGTCTATTTGATTGTTCAATTCTGCCTTGTAAAAATATCTTTGATATGAACGGGGTTCGAACTTCAGTTACCCACTTTCAACACTCAGGAGTCTGACATCATTCCATTGGACTAGCCTCTTTAGCTAAAGCTAAACCTCCAGAAATACCATTACCATTTTCAGTGGCCGGTTTCTCAAAACTTTTGGAATAATATTATTAGTATCTACACTATTAATATCAATTCGCTTCACAAGTTTCTGTTTCTCAAACAAGAGTCGATTTCTCCGACGTCGATTAACTATAACTTAACCATCCGATAACTAACAGTGCGTTAAGTTTTTAATCAGTCGATATTTTTTTTTATTTCGCCAACGCTAACGTGACGAATTTAGCTATCCGTTTACAAACGAATGGTAAAGTTAAGAAACTATTTGATTTCTAACATAGGCTAAACGAATTTTGATTGGCAGGATGAAAAAGAGGATTGGCAACAAACGAATTGTGCAGTCCGCAATCAAGTAACAAACCGCTGGCGTTTATGTTTGCGTGTGTGTGTGTGTGTTCAAGGCGTGTGTAAATTAATTTGATGTATTCAAATGATCTCCAATAGAATGCTAATAAAATATTATCATAATAAATTATAGTAAAGCAGAGATGAATCTTTTATCCATCTCGTAAGTGCGGAAAGCAAATTTTACGCTCTTTTTCTGATACATTGAAACTGGATTCAACCTACTTTTATAATACATGAAATGTAAAAAGTGAAACAAAGTAGTAGACATACATGCAACCAGATCCCGTGGGAACATCGACATAAACACGTAACAATATGCTTTTAATCAGTATTTCCATTTTGCAAGTTTCATACGAAATGCAAGCGGATCACAAGCTACAAAATGCAGGTTGTAGGAAACATTTGGGGATCTCCACATATTTTACTTCCTACTTTACACAGTTCCTGTGAGTGAGAGGTTGGTAAAGATCGCTGCCTTATAATTAAGGGATCCTGGGCAGGAGTTTGCTTCAAATAATTTTATAACGGGCTCGGAACAGAAGAGTTATAACTATTGAACAAAAGCTTCGGAACAAATCTAACTATTTAATAAAGAGCCCCCCCCCCCCTCCAGCACACCCCTGATCACGGGTTCAATTCTTGCTGGCGATACAAGTGGTTCGGAGTCCACATTAAACTGTATGTTCTATTCTTAGGACCTTATCTGCATCCAATGGAAGGTAATTACAAACCATCCTCGTTTCACCTTGCCCCAGACCTTCGCGTCAGGACCTGCCTTTGGGCAGAGCACTGATCATAATGAGGTTAAACACACATAAATAATTTTCATGAGGCGAAGATAATTTTACGGGGGCAGATCCCATAGCGTCTCCCTGACTTCTTCATATATGGAGACGTTGTTCGTAGTTTGGTTTTCAACAACTTCTTAAATATTTCAACAGAATTTCGGTTTCAAAGATAAGGAAATTTTCTCTCGCTCCATAGTAAAATTTCACACATTAAAGTATCCATCAGCTTCGAAGGCAAAAGAAATGTCACATGCTTGTTCCAGTCAATGGGCTACAGTATATTATACATTTCAATGCATTGTCTAAAGAAGAAGCGTTTCGAATTTCAAACACAGAATCTAATGTTGCCCTTTTGGTTAGCTATTTTGACTTCACAAAATTCAGCTTAAAGGATACTGTGTTACTGTCTAAAGATAAATCCTAAAATATAATTATTAGACCCTATCACTATTGCCCATGAAACTATCTGAAAACCTAATGATCCAATAAAAGTTACTGTCCCGACGAAACCCAGTACAAATATGAGCGGGTGAACAAAAATTCTCAGTATGCACCCTGAGCAGTGATTCCGCCAAACCCTCTTCCTGTGGGGGTGTCACTCCCAAATCCTGTGGGGGTGTCACCAACTTAAAAAAGAATCTGTCAAAAATCGATAGAAACCGTGCAAAATTTCACTTACACCCTCCTAATTTTGACATGAAACCCCCGCAAACTGAATATCCTAGTGGAATCCCCACCCTGAGAAGGAAACCCTGGCTATGGGCCTGAGTCACTGGACCACAGGGACATGTTACCTGTGTGTTTATTTTTCTTTTCTGTATTTACATTTAACATCAAGTATTCAGATTTTCCGCACCCCAATCCGGGACACCGAATCGGAAAGTCATACTGGGCATCCTGAAACAAAGTACTTTCAGGAACCTGAATTTACTGTAATTTACTTTACTTTTAAAAAATAATATATAATTTCCATACAAACGATTAAGTAGGCCCTACCATCTTGATGCTAGAGTATAATTAACAGTGATTTTAGCGCAAAACATTGTAATTTTTAATAAAAATTTTCCCTCCTATCATTCATTTAGAATTTCTAGGAATATTTGGTGAAATCCGGGATAAATCAGAGTTCCGGCTGAACCCTAAAAGACGATACAAAGTGTTAAATTTCGTGACTGTTCAGGAAAATATGGAACGCTTGGTCACGTTAATTTCGCAAAATACGTTAATAGATTGAATTCAACTTTAATGTTTAAAAAGCATTTAAGAAGCAAAATATTATATAATAACTATCACATTCAAGTTCCTTTTACGCTTAGTGAAAGGAAAAAATATCTGTCTCCTGGCCAGGGTTCGAACCACCACAACTAAAATACAAACTGATTCAAAACAACACGCCCTATCGAATTACGCCACGAAGTCAACAACAAGCACAGCCCACACCAAGTCCTGATACAGCATTGCGAATTGCACCAAGCCCTGACATTAATTTTAATAATTTATTTACTTAAAATATGTTTTTCGATGATAAAACTTATTGAACTATAGTGTGCAAAAGTATACATTCATTCTATTATCACATACTTGTATGTTTTAATTTCTTTCCCTTTGTTTTCTCTTTTCAAACTTCTGAGTAACATCACTATCTTACTGTTAAATAATTAAACACAAAAATTCGGATGATTAAAGTTAACGGGAGCTTTAACAGACCGTTAGCGTTAACCGATATTGAAGAAACAGTCATTTCTCTTAATCAGACGTTAAATGCGCTTAACGGATTGTTAATTTTTTAACCAGCGTTGGTGAAACCGGTTGTTACAATTGTAAAATGCTAGCCCCCAAAGGAGGGGTTTGCTATATGTATTGTAAGCTACTCTTGGTCATAAACTTTCATACAACATTTTGTTTCTCTAGCTTCAAGGTTTGGAAATTGGGTATTTGGGCGGCCATTTTGGATCCAAGTTGACGACATTAAGAACGTTTTCTTATATTGTCGTGACCTACTTCTGATGGTACACCTTTGTGTACAATTTCATTTATCTAGCTCAAACGGTGTGGAAAATGTTTTTTGGGAGACCATTTTAAATCCAAGATGGAGACGTTTCCAAAATGTTGTAATAGTTTCCTAAACTATTCGTCCTAATGCACCTTTATGCAAAATTTCGAATCTCTAGCTCAAACAAACGGTGTGGAAAATGGATTTTTAGGTCCGTCATTTTGGATCAAAGATGGCGTCTTTGTATACATTGTGTTATATTTTAGTAACATGCTAGTGATGTACCTTCATACCAAATTTGATGTTTCTAGCTGCAACTGTTTAGACTGTGTAATCTATACAACAATGAGTTTGTCGGTCATTTTGGATCCAAGATGGCAACTTTTTCAATTTTTTTATTATTTTTATAAACTACTAATGATATTACATCTTTATGCTAAATTTGGTGTCTCTAGCTCAAACGGTGTGGGAAATGGATTTTTAACTTCCGTCATTTTGGATTCAAGATGGCGACTTTTTCAACATTGGGTAATATTTTCGTAACCTATTAGTGATATTGTACCTTCGTACCAAATTTCATTTTTGTCCGCAGCCGTTTAGGCTGTGTATTCTATACAACAATGGGTTTGGCGCCCATTTTTGATCCAAAATGGTGCCTTTCTCAAAATGTTGCATTTTTTCCTTTATCCACTCTTCATCATACACCTTCATACCAAATTTCGTGTTTCTAGCTGCAGTAGGTCTGGGAATTTTGATCTGTCAGTGACCATGGGGTTTTATAGTATATGGACTCGCAAGTTCATAACCGCAGTAAGAATCATTCGCCATTGGATTCTATGCTGGGCAACATCAAGCTAGTTTTCACCATGAACCTCTACCTCTCGAAGATCCCTTCTAATATGGTCATCCCAACGATGTCTCGATCTTCGCGACGGTCTCTTTCCCTCCGGCTTACCAACCACGATCGAATATGATCTTCGTTTTCCTCCCATCCGAGCTACAGACCTTTGCCCATCTTAGCCGTCGTGATTTCATTATTCTTACATCTGGTGAATCGTACAGTCCATGAAGTTCTTCATTATATAGTCTCCTCCATTCTCCAGTCATCTCGACCCGTATATCTATCTCGAAACCTTATTTTCAAACATACGCAATTTATGGTCATCTGCTAAGGTTGTACTCCAACTTTCTCGATATTAATCGCGAGGTTAAAAGTTTCTGAATTGGATAGAAACAAGAGTTGTCCGATGCTAAGCGATTCTTTATTTCTTCCGTGACCTCGTTCTAGCATGTAGCATATGCTCCTAAGTATTAAAATTTGTTTATTTTCTCTATGTTCTGATTCTTAATTGTTATGTACCTATTTCCGTTGTTCCCTGTGCTTCGGCTTATACTGTGCGGACGCTTGTTGTTGAGTATCTAGAGTGCTGTGAAGCGTAACGTTGAAGATGGGTGTTTCTCTCACGGTTTGGCGTGTTAGAATAGGCATGTTCTTGTGCTGTGCGGTGAAAAGTAAGAACGCAGAAACGATGTGTGATTCCTCTATATACAAAGCCACGTTTTCGTACGGTTTTGTGATATTAACTATTCTTTTAATATCATGTGTAGAGCCCAACCCGGGCCCGGGGCCTAGTTCAGATGCGGTTGACATGAATTACTTAGTGCAAGAAATACGTAGTTTAAAGGAGGCCATAACGAGTGAACTTAATGAAGTAAGGGAAGTGTTGAACAAGTTAGGCAATCGAATTGAATCAGTTGGAAATCAAGTTCAAAGCGTGTGTAAAGATGTTGGTGAACTTCAAAGCTACACCGAGTGATTAGAGAAGAAGGTGGACGATCTGGAAAATAGATCAAGAAGGCAAAATGTTGTAGTGTATGGTTTAGAGGAAACAGGTCAAGAAACGTGGGCTGAAACTGAAGACAAGGTGCGCGAGTTATTTGAAAACAAACTGAAAGTGAGAATTGACAATGACGACATTCAGAGAGCACACAGGATAAACGCCAAGAAAGGAAAAAGACCGATAGTTTGTAAACTATTGAAGGACAAAAAGAGGGTAGAAATTCTTAAAAATAAACATTTATTACGTGGTACCATCATATTCATAGAGGAGGATTTTTCCGTAGCTGTCCGTAGCGAAAGAAATCGACTGAAGGAACACATGATGGAGGCTAAAAGAAGAGGTTTCAGTGCTCATCTCCAATACAAATTTTTGTGATAAACAAGAGGAAATACAGTATATGGGACTTCGAAACAGGAAACAATCCTTTAGTTACTGACGGCTCGACAACAATAAAAGATAAAGATAATGTGACCATCAATAGTGACAACCCGGTTTTGATCACTCCAGCTGTAACAGCGTCCGGCCAGGAGAAAATTAACAGCCCTCAGGCTAATGTCATGGATAAAAGCATTCCATCACTACAATTGTGTGTGCAAGAAACAGGTGATTGTGCTGGTGTTAGTAATAGAAGTGTTCTCAGTGACCCCGCTAAAAATAACCCTGGAACCACGTCAAGGAAAAGTTTAAGGGTGCTGAACTCTCAACTTCAGGGGAAGGAGAGGAAGGTGGCCTCGTGTTGACAACCAAGAAATGTGGACTATCAAGCAGGTAGGAATGCACCTGACATTTCTGAAGAAACTACAAAAGAGAAAATGAAGGCAAATGTTTTTAAAGGTTCTTTTACTTTAGATGTTCTTTTCCAAAATATCAATGGTGCTAGGACCAAAACAAAAGAAATATATTGTAATATTCTAGCAGGTAATTATAATGTAATAGCATTAGTTGAAACATGGTTGTCAGATTCTCACTATGACTCTGAACTCTTTGACGATCGTTATATGATATTCAGGAAAGACAGGAATACAGAATTGCGTGGCAAATGTTGGGTAGGGGGTGTTATTCTAGCAATTCAAAGAAAATACAATGTTTTTTCAAATGGAAAGCATAGAATATGATCTTGACTTCGTTCTCGTTAAGTTTGTAAGTAGTTTATTATCTATGTATATGTGTGTTGTTTATTTTGAACCTAATTCCCCGCTTGAGCGCTACGAACAATTTTTCATGTATATTGAGAGCAACTGTCCACCTGGTAGTACAGTTTGCATTCTGGGAGACTTTAACATACCAGAAATAGATAATTCAAACATAAACATTAGAAACGCCTCAGTTAAATGTCAAGAATTGATCAATTTTATGTCATATTCTGAGTTAGAATCATATAACAATATAACGAACAAGAACGGCCGTACTTTAGATTTAGTTCTAACTAACATTAAAAGTGTCAAAGTTGAACATGAAACTTCCCCAATTGTGAAAGAAGATCCTCATCATCCTGCGCTGTTAATTACAATATCTTATACCAAGCCTTCAAAAACAATATTAGAAGCTATAATTTCAGGCGAGCCAATTTTGAATTGCTTTATAGGGAACTAGCTGGAGTTGACTGGGGATGCTTAGAAAATTTTGGTAATGTTAATGAAGCTCTTAATAGGTTCTATGAAATACTTTATGATACTCTTGATAAATGTGTTCCAGTAAAGAAAACGGTCACTAAATCTTATCCATGCTGGTTTACCAGAGAAATAATTACAAATATTAAACGTAAATTTTATCATTTTAAGAAATGGAAAAGAACAATTGGTAACCTTCATTATCATTATAGAGAATTTGTCAAATTAAGAAAACAAGTAAAAAAGGATATATCTTTAGCTTACCAGGATTTCTTAACGAATACTGAAAATAGCATTCCAAATGACCCAAGTAATTTTTGGGAATTTATCAAGAAAAAAACACGACATCTTTCACCTTCAAATATGACATACAATGGACAAATAATCTACCATAATGATGAGATTGCCAATTGTTTTGCAAGCCACTTTCAATCAGTATATCATAAAACGTCTGCAAAATATGAAATAAAGGATGTAGTCAACAAATGTGATTCAATAGATTCATTTGATCTGTTGAATGTAACTTTAAGAGAAATAGAAGATGCCATAAAGAAATTGAAACCAAAA
>JAGDQP010021421.1:0-11422 GCA_022664845.1 Lepisma saccharinum
GTAAGCCATAGTGCTGTTACCGCCCATAAAATTAATTTGCATTTTATATTGTCTTATGATAGATGAATGTTTCTCTCCGGAAAGAAATCTATTGTCCGAAGGAACCTGAATAACGTGAATATACTTTGATTTGCTATTGTCTTCCTTTCAATGAAATTAAAATTAACAACAATTACGTTCCACATATTCCCAGCTGGGAACCTCTTAATTAAAAGTTGCTATTCATAAAGGAGAAACACACTTTCTTAGTGACAGTTAGTGAGAATTATGTTGCACAAAAGAAATATTTGACAAAAATCAGTTTGGGGAAATGAAGGCAAGGAGAATGTTATAATTTATAACCAACTAAAACGCATAAATTTCTAGAAAGTATTCGAATCTAAATATTAGTTTGTTTGTCGCCTCATCTACTTTTCTACCAACCAGTACATCTACAAATTCTAATTTAAAAAAATGTTTCTTTGGTGGTGGGAAGATCTAATGAATAAACTATACAAATAATAACGTCCTACAATTCTTACCAAGACAATTCCCACGGAGAAAAGCATCATAGAACAAATGGATAATGAACTAATTTTAAACGATCACAGGAAAGATTAAAATGGTTTCTCTATGGCACTATATTTTCATTGTTGCTGCTAAAGTTTAATTTTCGTTATTGCAACAATGATATTAAATTGAGGTATTCAAATTAAATATTCCGTGTCTAGTTTCTGTACTCTTTTGGGGACATTTTTTGTAGTGTCGAAGCATATAAGCCTGCAGACCCCGCAAATGATTGAAGTCTCCAGGTTTGAAGGCACTGAAAATGAAAGTGTTAAGGAGAAAATTTCACAATAATTTTTTCCAATACTTATTTTGTTACGTTTATTTTTTTATCTAAAGCTTAGCTGCAAAAGAGGTGTATCTAATTTCACCTTGTAGGGTGAAGTAAGCAATTATAAAACATTTGACTTCCGAACAGGTTACACACAGTGCATGCCCGTTTTCTCATGTCTTTAAGGTATCTAGTGTATTGTGCATGCTAACGCTTAGTAAATTGTGTAAAATAGCAATGTACGAATCGTCTTCTTCAGGTATGCCGCAGCATACTACTGTACCGCGAGATTTGCAACGTGTAGCGCAAAACTTCTGCTTCCCTCGTAAAAGTAATTCAAATAATTTAAATCAATATTGTTAAAAAGGGATACGAAAAAATTAATAACCTTAAATATATTTATTTTACAAGGAAAAATATTGTATTTCTTTACTCCTTACAATAAAACATTAATGATTAAGGCTCCCGATTTTTTTTTCACCCCGCACCTTAGTGTCACTAGAAATAGCAGTGTATTGCGAATGAAAAGAGCTTCAGAAGCACTGGAACAAAGTTATTACTAGGGTCCGGAAGTTGAGGAAAAATTATTTTCTTTACGAGTGCCCAAAGACGAGGCTTAACATAATATATGTTCATTTTGGGTCATTGTAGGCCAGAAAATGGTGGGTTTTATTTGTCCTTTTTTGCCTTTTTCGTCGTTTTTTCGCTTATTGATCTTTTTTAAAGCTTTTTATGGGTCTTAACGGATTTTTTTTGCACTTCATCTTTCGACTACATATTTACTGGCCATTCTCAACTCGAATCACCACATCAGTCCCGGGCGGTTGCCTGGGACGCCGCCGTCAGGGTGGAAGGAACCTAAAAAAAAAAAATAGAAAGTGTTTTGTACTTTTTCTGTACAGTTGCATCATTTTCTTTTTCCACTAGGGAGAAAAGGGAATTTCGTAGCACTAGGGTGCGTGTTGTATGTTTAGCGCTGGATGGCGGGAACTTCGCGCAGACCATAACGGCTGCTTGAGACTATATTGCAACTCAGAATCGCATTAGTAAACACCCCTCCCTCTTTTTGAAAAATGAATTTTAAATTATTAAAATCACTGTAATAAAATGTAAACTATAGGCTAGAACTAGGAAAGAGGCAAAAGGTCTCTTTGCCCGGGTGAAAATTTTGCCTTGGGCGGTTGGGCCGCTCCTGGAAAAGGCCCAGTAAAAAAATATGTTAATACGTCGTGCTAGTCAAGGCTGCCGAATTCACATCCGGCGGGGAAGTCATTTTGTTCTTCACCTGCAATTTAAAGCATAAAATATTTTAATCCTTTTTAATTACGTGCCAACTGATACGCGGATCAATTATAAATTCAGGGTGTTACGGGCCAATGTGGTTTCCTAGGCTCCTCCAAAAGTGTCCCGGCCTCCGGATGTTCTCCAAAAGTGTTCAAAATGTAGGACTTAACTTGTAAAACAGAAACAATGTAACAAAAATGCAAACTCAAAGTCAAAGCAAAGCATTTCATTGATATAGTTTTTTTTAACTGTATTTTGTATACCACCAGAAGTTTGTATTTCTTAAGCATTATATTCATTAAATATATAATTCTAATTAAATTGGATCTTATTTTTATGTCCTTTTTTCCGGTTTTCAGGTCCTTTTTTAGGTATTTTTAGGTCTTCAACTTCCGAGCCCTAGTGATCACAAACGTAAGGGAAAAGCTATTCATCGCGAACAGAGAAAACAAGGGGTCAAAACAACTGAAATTCGAACTCTTAAGACGTCTTAAGTCTGAAGAATGCCTTAAGCTTCATGAGGAAAAATAACAAGCAAGGCAACGATGGCTGAGCAATAAAAGCAAAAAAAATAGCAACCACTACAGTAACGCGAAACGAAACGCCACACTCGGGTTCAGAAACAAAAAGCGGAAATATGTCACGCAGAAGATTCCGGAGATAGAGGAAAACGAGAGGACAAATAACGTACGAGATCTATACAAAGGGGTAAGCTCGCTAAGAAAAGGTTACCAGCCGAAGCCAGAATGATTAGAAATGAACGTGGAGATCTTAAGGGGGATGCGACTAAAATTGTCGATGTGTGGAAAAGTTAATTCGGCATACTTCTTAATGTACACAACGTGGAACAAACAGAGGAGCTCGAAATCCTTACCGCAGAACCGTGGATTCCCGAACCTAGCGAGATCGAGATCGAAACGTCGGTAAAGAAATTGAAAACTCTCAAATCACCAGGCATAGACAATATTCCAGCCGAATTAATTAAAGCAGGAGAAACGGCACTAATCAAGGAACTTCATACATTGATAAGTGCTATATGGAGAAAGAGTAGCTCCCAAAGAATGGAAAACCTCAATAATAGTTCCGATTTACAAAAAAAAGCAATAAATCAGACTGTAATAATAACCGCGAAATCTCGTTACTTCCAACCTGTTACAAAGTATTAAGTAATATTCTGTTAACACGGCTAAATGTATACGTAGATAAAATAATTGGAGATCACCAATGTGGATTTAGAAGAAATAGATCCACATTGGAGCAGATTTTCGCCTTCAGACAAATTTTGGAGAAAAAATGGGAATGCAATGGGACGGTTCATCAGCTATTCATTGATTTTAAAAAAACATATGATTCTATTAAAAAGAGAAAGTTATACAGTATCCTGATGCGATTTGAAATTCCATAAAAATTGGTTCAACTAGTGAAGATGTGTCTCCGCGACCCCATAAGCAGAACGGATAGGTAATAATATGTCAAATAGTTTCAAGATTCGCAATGGATTGAAACAAGGCGATGCCTTGTAAGCACTACTGTTTAACTTTGCGTTATAATATGCGATTTAAAAATTTAAAAGAGACAAAAAGGGATTATCATTGAATTGTTTGAATCAACTGTTTGTATACGCGGATGATGTAGATTTAATAGGGGATGATATAGATGTACTACAAAGAAACACCGATGCCTTAGTAGAAGCGTGCGATGAGTTAGGTCTAAAGGTAAACATAAATAAAACAAAATACATGATAACAAGCGGAAACACAGTGAATGAAGGAACTAAAAGACATAAGAATTAGGGATGAGGTCATAGAGAAAGTAAATAAGTTTAAATACTTGGGAGCATACGTAACAAGCAAGAATGAGGTCACGGAGAAATAAAAAGTCGCTTAGCATCGGACAACGAATGTTTCTATTCAGTTCAAAAAAAAAATCTAACATCGCGATTAATATCAGGGAAATTGAAATTGACAATATACAGAATGGTTATTCTTCCGGTAATATTTTACGGTTGCGAAAGTTGGAGTACGACCCTAGCAGATGAACATAAATTACGTGTGTTTCAAAATAAGTTTTTGAGAAAGATATACGGGCCGAAACGGAACAAGATTACTAGAGAGAAAAAGAGAGTGCATAATCAATGCCACGGACTGTACGATTTACCAGACGTTGTAAAATTATTGAAATCGCGACGACTAGGGGGAAAGGCCATGTAGCTCGGATAGGGGAAAACAGGATTATATTCTATCCTGGTTGAAAGGCGGGATGGAAGGAGGCTATTGAAAGGACCGATACGTCGTTGGGAGGACAATATTAGAAGAGATCTTCGAGAAGTAGGCGTTCATGATGAAATCTGGCTTGATATTTTCCAGGATATAATCGTATGGCGAACGTTTGTTACTGCGGATTTGCGAGCCATAGGGTTAGTTAGTTAAATTAATTAAATCCGTACCACTGATCTAGTATTGAGAATGGTCTTCTGCGAACCATTTCCAATTATGGCGAAATTTTCGCACCAATATTCTTATTTGTGACAAAGCTCTTCAATATTACTGAACAAAACACAGACTCGTTGTAGCAGTTTGACCACCGTTGTAGTGTCTTTTTTCTTCATAACTTGAAATTCTGTGTGACTTTTAGTATCTTTGGAGCAGGTCTATATTGTGTAGAGTAGAGGATGGGGAAGGTATCGGTCGGAGCCTTGATTAAGGTATATTCTGGCATTTGCCTGTCTTCGTCACATTAGCCAGTTCTAAAACACTAAAACTAGGAGAAATGATTAGTCTAAACTAAAGAAACCATTTTTACGAAGTTTAATCTGTAACGCTGAACCTATCGTTTGTTCAATGACAGTACAGCCTTTTCAGTAATAAATTTGTTTGTATCAGTATAGAAATAAGGCTTCAGTGTTATTATATTTATTTCATGAACACAAAGTTATATGTCCTTGCGATGCTTTAATCACTGCATTAATAGAAGTATTGGATTAAGCTTTTATAATTTGCTGATTTAAATATTTTGTTCTGAATTATATGTGAAATTTCAGGATTCTGGTTGTTTCATTGTCACTTGATGTACCACCTGGTAACAGGAATGCAGATGGTGATTTATGTTGAGGGAAATACTGCCAAACCACCTCCAGGGTTTCCTAAATGTGGAGACTTCAAACCTACAATATAAAGAATCAAAATACGCCATTCAATTTGTATATTATACCAATAAAGTACTTTCATAAACAATTAAGATTAGTTGTATGCAAACCTATGAGAAATATAGATAAAAGTAAGTCGAGAATAGTGTTAAGTCACAACGTTGTATAAGCACTATCAAACAAAATCTTCTTACGCGTGATGAGTCTACAGTGGTACTTTAAGCAATACAATTAAGTTAAAAACTATTCTAATAATTAACAAATAATAACTGCTATACTCGTCATTATAAACTAAATTACGCAATTGATTCATCAGCATTATCTTTATCAAAGAAGAGCCAATTTAAGACAGTAATCTTGTTATATAATTTTACAACGTATGCTGTTAGTATGTACATTAAGTTGGAGCGGAAAAAGTGAATGTTTTGTGATTGGTTTCAAATGGTAGAAATTAGTTGAATTTGCTCTTCCTGAATAAGGTTGCAGAAGGATTTTGGAGTTAAATAAATTCATAGGGTAACACAAGAGCTTCATAATGTTCAAAATCGGAAATTCTCTGATATTGTTCCCATTAGCGGTGTTTACCTCTGTTGTCTTGTTGAGCAACAACCATTTCCTTAAATTATTTAACATTTATTTCAGTCACTCTTAAATATAGAATTGGTAATAATATTCGACCGATCGGTGTTCAAGAAAACATAATTTACTTTTAGGAAGGAAAAAAATACTTTAGAAGTTTACAGTTTAATATTGGTGTTGTACTTCACCCGCAGCGCTTTTAAAACCCAACTCGCTACAGGGACACTCTCTCTGCTGCAAGTTCCAGTGACTTTTCTAATAGCAATTTGTACAGGGATTGGGGCGTTTCAGCGAACGAGATTTTCTACTCTTCTCTGCCTCCGTTACCAAGTAGGAGATGGAAACAGTTTTCCATTGAATCTGGAAGGTGGCACTCTTTCTTGGGGCGCGCATGACTTCTGCCCGTCAGTGTAGTCTGCAGAAGTAGTCTGCTAGTCTTTTTCCATTTACTCGTACTTTCATTTTCTGTCTCTCTCTCTCCGTTTTGCGTATGTGTATATGTGTTTGTGTGTGTGTGTGTGAGAGAGAGAGAGCGTGTATGTGTGTATTCGTCCTTTCTGGTTCCTTGGTGAGAGCGCGGGTAAATTCTTTTGTTTCTTCAGTTCCGCTTCAGAACTAGAGTTGCCAACTAGTGCAGATTAAAAAGAAACCAGTGACGAGGCATAATTGAGAAGCATGCATTTGTGAAAATAATTGTATTTCTTCATTTTTCTAATCACCTCGAACCAGTGTTGTATTAAATCCCTTATCTAAAGGTCTTAAATAAATAAGTTAAACATTCGAACCACTGCGTCACAGACCGCAGAATAAGACATTGTTTTGTTAACATAAAATCCTGAATTGCCCAGTGCCATTTAGTATTATTACAGTATGGTTGGAAAGTCTGAATGCAATGAAAAAATTCCTACCTTTGAATAGCGATGCTACCACAGAATGGTATATCTCACGTGCGACCCTCGCGCTCTATGTAACGATACTGGAGTGATTGCTTATATTCGAAAGATTGCTAGAGTGTTTAGTGCCTTCTATTTAAGCTCGTTTGTGCCCTTGCAGTTTAATCCAATGTGGGCCAAATTTTTAGTTCTAACTCAATTTTATACGCTTCTTATCGCTGTGTGACTCGTTTTTTATTTAAATTTAAATTTCTTAGCTATTCATATAATAAATATTATACTGTATTCTGCATGTAATAGAAAATACTGCAAGTAATATTTACGTTTTTCGCAAGAATTAAGACACAAATAAAAAACGGACATGATAGCGATAGCGAGATACAACTGAAAATTTGGTCCATATTGGTTTTGACTGGAACTGGACAAACAACATTAAGCGTCTTCTCCGCTTCTTGGCTTCATATATTCGTAAAATTTTTGGCAGCTTCAGCAGTCAGTCCAATATCGCTTTTCGATGAGGTCATTCGCGTGACTCTTGTTACTTTAATCTCGAAATTATAATTTTAAAGCAATGGCATTTTATTGTCCATTCCAAATGTTGTGTATATACAAAGTCTGTCTGTAATGTCGCCAAATCTAGAAGTATAAAAAAACATTTATTTACATAATGTAGGGAAGTACAAACTCACGGTGGACGGTCCCTCTGAAGCCAAGAAACACAATAAGCATGGTCTTGATCTTTAATTTGCTCATAAGTGCTTTTTTGGAGAGAGAGAGAGCGCCCAGGTGTGTCACGCGGCACTTTGCTCTTCGTTTCAGGATCGTACTGGAATATCCACGTTTTATCACCCGTGATAACATTGTCAGGAAAAGTGAGGATCATTTTCACACATTTGCAAATCGTCTTGACAAACTTCCACTCAGCGAGATTTTTGGTCGTCGATCAAAATTCTTGGGACAAGCTTCGCGCACACGTTTTTTCTCATGTGCAAATCCACTGTCACAATCTCGTGGACGATAGTTTTTGGAATATTTAACATTTTGGCCATTAAATGAACACTTATTCGACGATCTGTTTAAAAAAAAGTTCATTCACACGAGTCACATTTTCGTCGTTCGAAGAGCTTGACGGACGTCCAGCATTGACTTCGTTGCCGACCTCTTCACGGCCTTCCAAAATCGCCTTGTGACATCTGTTGACTTTTCTTTCTGATAAAAACTCATCTCCCAAGGCCAGTTGAACCACTGAAAAAGTTTTGACTGTAGACTTGCCGAGTTTCACACACAACTTGATCGGGTACCTTTGTTCCAGTGAGCGCTGCATCGCGACTTGTTACAAGAGACGAAACAGAGATTTACGAATTTTCCCATCCTTCACTTCCTAGAGGTCGGAGACGACTGAGCAAGCACTCGCGCGGTAGTTGACTTACATCCTAATCGATCTCGGCTCATAGAGCGCGCTGCAACGTACAGTCGCTTCACAATAAAATGTATGACATTACTTTCCGGACAAACCTTGTGCATTGTTACGTTTATCAAATGAACCTATTTATGAGTAAAACTGCTTTTACAAATAAAAATGTGATATTTTTTTCGCAAATTTGTGAGGAGCGTGTACTTTCATTGTGGCAGTTTTAGACGCACTTGTTAAGAAAGGGTTAGTAGTCTGTTAGAGAGGAAACTTCTACACAACAGTGTAACCAACTACAGATAATTTACCTAATTTAGATAAAAAATGGTAGTTGGCAATGTGTAAATGTGTCAGTGTGATATCCTCACTCATATCCATGTTTCACTTATGGTACAACACTGTAGATGACTCGTAAGTATACTACTACAAACGCATGGGACGGTAGCGGCAAAGTTCTTACACCTCCAAGGTCTTTTCCCCCTCCCCGTCCTCTTCTTGGTTCAGAATACAACCCATTGACATTTTACTACAGCTTTTCCATACATCAGACTAACTTTTATACCCCAGAGCCTTTGCCTTTTGCTTTTATGCTGTATACCATTTTTCGCTAATTACTGTTTAATTAGCAAGTACGCCAAATGTGTGATACAGCGCTATATATTGTTTTGCCATGTCTTTGCGATCATTTTCTGTATTACACTTTTTGATATCCCCCTATATATATATATATATATATATGTGTGTGTGTGTGTGTAGGTGTGTGTGTGTGTGTGTGTGTGTGTGTGTGTGTGTGTGTGTGTGTGTGTGTGTGTGTGTGTGTGTGTGTGTGTGTGTGTGTAGTACTTCGATAACTGTTACTGACGGCTTTATTTTGCTTGATTGCTGTGCTCTTTTCATGTTCATTACTGGATTGTTTAACTCAATTAGGAGTATTTATTCCTTCTGATGTAATGTACCACTTTGTTTATTTTATTTTAGACCACTGCCTTTCGATGGTACGCTACGCTATAATTTGTTCTTATTACACTTCGCTTTTGCTCTATCTTGCGCGAACGGCACCAACATTCTTTCCTTGTTACTTTTTAGAAAAGAACCATCTCCAAGCAACATGCTCACACGAGCAATAGAGGTAGAAAAAGCGGGAGAGAGAGAGAGACATTTGTAAAAGCGGTATTAAAGGATCAACCTTTTTTTGTTGTTGTTTTGTTTTTGTTCCTTTTTATTCTATTCAATCTCTTTTCCAAACCAAAGTTCTGGGGGACACAATTAGTTTTTATTTATTTTTTTACCTGGTGTTTTAGACTTTCTTTATTAGTAAGAGTTTGGTGCTAGCATTAACCCCTTTTTTGTATTTTAACTTTCTTTTTTGTGGAGAAAGATTACACAAAGTTCAACCATACCTACCCCTCCATATACGAACCACTTCCAAGTGATTCAACATGACGGTCTTAAAAAAGATTCCTTTTTTATTCTTTTACTTTTTAACGAACGGCTTTTCAGCAGTGAAAATTGAGGGATCGTTGGTTTGTATTATTCACCCTCTTACCGATTCTGTAGTGGTGAAGATTCCGATGGGTTGAACGATTTTCGTTTCGTCTTGTTTTTTCGTGTTACTTGTTCCCTTTCTCCTTGAGTTTGTAATCCTATTGTTTCAGTAGAGACTTTTGCCCTTTCCGCTTACAATGTAATACCCCTTCATCCTCTCAGGTGTTAACATATTGTGAACAAATGGATTAGGGTTTTGAGAGGGGATATGCATGACGGTGGTAGCCCATCAAAGAAATAGGATGTTGAGTGAGTGATGTGTGAACAAACCCTACGACAAGGAACATCAGAAGCTTATAAAAATGGATCTATAGAAACGTGAAATTCACGTACCAGCAAACCTAATGCGATGATAACGTTCTTAAGAGAATCCTCAGAAAGGATGTGCGTGGAAGAAAGAAATCAAACTACGTTATTAGATGCTTAAAAACGAAACGGATTTATAGAAATGGAAATTAATTGCGTGAATAAATCGAAAGCTGCGAATAGACTCTTCAAAGGGTAAACGGCCTTTAGGAACATATGATTCAATGGGTGTGCAGTGACGCAAGGTAAGATTGCATGGACAGGCAATGACATGAATGTCCAAGAGTAACTGTGGAAGTCATGGCACAGTGAATAGCGAGTAAATGAATGTGCACGGAAGAAAGAAATCAAACTATGATTGCACTGAAAACAGGAAAATATAATTGGAAGGGAATATACTCGTGAATGTATCTATCTGAAGACGAACTAAATGGTATAACATGTGAGATTGAATCCGAATTAAGATTCGCGGTAGCTCAAGTGTGAAATGACTTAGAGGATAGGATCATAATAGCGTAGTACGGTCGACTGGACAATCAAACCTGAACAATATAATAATAAACTAAAATAGTGGTAACCCAGTTGAAGGAGTTTCACAAGGAGGAGGATTTGAATGATTAAAGACGGAATATCAGAGAATGCATTATCTTGGAAATTCCATGAACAAAAAATCAAGAGCTTAAAAACGCACCTTCATAAACTGGTCATTAATATGGGAAGAGTATTTATTTGAATGGAAGGTACATCAAAAGAAAGAGTTGTGAAATCCACTGGAGTGATAAATCAAGAGCTTAAAAAATAAGCCATGTAAAAGTTCATTATCGTAGGACGAAGGATTAGTGTGTATGGGAGAAGGAGGCACAGGAACAGAAGTACATTTCTGAAGTAGATATTAACCAGACCGAATATTCAAGCGGTCGAAAACGATCCCTTTAGTAAACGCTTAATATTCTGGTAAGAAGTATTAGTGCGTATGTGCTCCCAAGAATAGACAAATAGTTTTGAAGTGTATATGCACTCCACTGAATAATGGAGAGGCTCACAGAAACGTATCTGGAAGAAGAAAAATTAAGGTCTGTGACTGTAGAGTAGATTAAATGTAAAATATTTCTGAAGTGGGCCTTCACTCTCGCGAATAATCAAGATGACTTTGAAATGGTTTTGGTAGAATTAAATGAAAATATTATTATGTAGTTGCGCAGAAAATATCTCAAAACAGCTTTCTAAATGTTTGTGTTCCTGCTAGAAGACCTTGATCCGATGAAGAATGCTACGACGTTATTCGCTTGCAGGAAGATGTTAGCGTCTCCATAAGAAATATAGATTTACATATAATGACGGATAGGTGAATACAACTATAAATATAGATACAACATTATAGAACTATAAATAATAATAAATAAATATACAGAAAAATAAATATATATAAGTGTATATATATA
>JAGDQP010021421.1:11522-31761 GCA_022664845.1 Lepisma saccharinum
AGAGAGAGAGAGAGAGAGAGAGAGAGAGAGAGAGAGAAAGAGAGAGAGAGAGAGGGGGACATAAGAGTCGCCTAAGGTTAAACTCTTTTGACGTTTTACATGCGATCGGAACGTGATACGTCCATTGGCGGAAACACATCGTGCTATGAGTACGCACGAACAGTTGACTCCTACGGGGTTGAATCAGGACGAGGGGACATCACATAAAAAATCATTATAGTAAAGTAGAAAAAATGACTGTCAGTAATATCAAAATATACCGGGTGACAAATATGGTTTTCCATTCATGGTTGTCTCGATTGGGAATGAAAGTTAATCTTGTGTTTCGACGTGTATTAACGTACTGGTTTTGGATGTCGTAGTGTATTTACATAACGTTATTCGTAAAACTTTGACATTCCATATTCCAACAAACATTTAAATCTCAGTACTCAAAAGGAATTACATATGATGCTTGGTCAATTGTAACCATTTGAAAAATATTTTTCCAGTACACTAGCACCACCTAGCGGAATAACTAGTAGCTATAGGATTAATATAAATAATAGAAATATTCGACCGTGGAACGACTATAATCGCTACGAGTAGCTTTTATTAGGAATTCGGCTTAGAATGATATGTACCCCAAAAGTACGTAGTATAAACCACTTGGCTATAATGTGATACTATTGGATAACTCTTTTACAGTCCAAACGAAACGGAGCACAGGGATTGGCTTGTGTTTCCAATAAAGCACCTCCATCGTCAGGCATTGAACCTAGTGACGAGTACGATGGCAGTTTGTGACTGCTCAGACTAACACGTGAGTGAAAATTGTATTCTGCGATCAATCGATCGATGGAGCCCCACATGGTCTGTGGCCTGCATTCACTGCTACGTCGGTATTCCTCTAGAACGTGATGGGCAAGCAACCTTTCAGAGGATGATGAAAAAGATGAAGTTTTGGAGACGGCGTTTTTCAATACATATGAAACCCTATATAACACCCTTGTGGAAATGGATCCAGATCAAGACATCCCAGTAGAACACTTATACGTACCTATGTAGGAATGATTGGTAATGATGACGATTTAAAGGCAATCTACGATATGTCATGGTTAAAGGACGTTCAACATGGAGTCGCATTTAGCTTTTGAGCAGGATTACAAAATAAAAGCAAATATTGGGATTAAGGAAATTGTTGATTGTGCAATTGATAAATGCAGAGGTTGGGTTAATAAGACATGGATAATGTGACAAATATTTACAAAAACAAATATAAAGACAGTAACAATATAATGACACGTACGTTACGAAATGTACAGGACTACAGAAATTACGCCATGTAACCATCAAGATACATGCTTTATCGTTTTGTAAAACAAAGTATACGGTATAACTCACAGTATACCAAGGTAGCATTTCATGTAAACGAAATAGTGTACTGTATTAACAGAATCTATCAACATTCAAAGTTTATTGTCTCGTAAACCCATAGTGGTACACCAGCGGGATGCAGTTTTTTGTCATTTGATATAAACATTTCTACAAAAGAGATTGTTGTCCACCCAGCGGGAAACAGAATGTTGCTGCTTTTAACTTACTTGCCATTAATTACGGTGCGCAATAGGAGATATTAATGTGGTATATAAACATTACTATAACTGAATAGTGTGCAACCAGTATAGAACCTGTAGTGTCATTAGTTATGTGTTTTATTTTCTTGTTTCCTAACCTCGATATCCATAGGGAACTGTCACCCCTTCCGTGTTCGTTTGTTTAAATGTAATTCCACGCACTTTAACCACATACTCAAGCTTACCTGTTATTATTGCTTTCAGCTGGTATGCATAATTCTTCGGGCCACCCGCACTAAATAGGCAAATTTCTCTCCCCTCAGCGAGCTCATTCCTTAGCTGACGAAGGTATTGCCCGAGCGGTAGCAGGGGCGGTTCGCTACGACATCTAACATAGATAACACTATCGGTATCACAGTACAAGATACGTGCTATACCGACCGTACTAATGGCCTCATACAGACGTAGTCGTGACCACCAAGGAAAAAAAGCTGCAAGTATGACACTACTATATGCTTATTGCGTGTTGTCATATTCCAAATCCCGGTAGGTAACAAGGAGTTTACTCCCTATCAGATTCACATATTGAATTTCCAAGTGAGGATAATAGGCAATTTCATTGAATTCTTGAGTATTTGTCACAAGATTTGTTTTTGGAACACTCTGTGCCCACGTTCCGAACATGGAGCTTAAATATTGTTTTGCAATGAAGCGAAATCGCTAGCTTTGGTAATGTTATCATACTCCAGTTGAATTCCATCGTGATCAAAATAATCTTTAATATACCCTTGGTGATCCTCTTCACTTTGACAATTCTCAGGAAACTCTAAGGCTTCTTGTTTCATTGTAAGAAACGTACGGACATATGACTTAAACAAATCCACTCACATTTCCGATTCCCAAATTTCGTGCGTCCGGAGAATGACAAATCCTGCTTTTAATGCAGCATGTAGCTGTTGCGTGCAGAATACATCTTTAATTGCAGGTTCTTCGTTTGTATGAGTACAGTCGTCAGTGTGTAACGTCTCCATACAAATTCTACACAAACCAAACATTAGTTTCTTATGCGCATTGTATGGTAATATGGGAATGGCTAGATCTGTAGGACGGAGTACTTTACAAGAGACTAAACCATAAACTTGACTGGGATCGGGCATGTCTATGCCATTATAAATGGTTACAGGTCCAATCGGAAATGGCTCGGTAGCCATTACCCATGGATAAAGTGAGGTAAAATCAACGAACTCAATTACTTCCGCGTCACTGTATTCGTAAAGGCTCTGGAAACATTAGTTGGCTCTGGAAAAAATCCTTAAAGTTATCCTTAGGACGTAATGATTCTTCAATATCGGAACAATGCTCCCGAAGAAAGGCTTGAATATCCTCTGAAGTATTTACCTGTTTGTGCCACTGACATTGCACACATGAACACAACGTTCACCTTACTTGTCTGACGCAAAGAATCCTCCATTACCATAGTGTCGGCATATTGACTATTGAGATTACGCCCTTGTTTATCTATAGCTAAATCCCTGAGTTTCGTTAGGCATTGGTGGCTGTGATAGTAACAGCTGAATGTTTATATGCAGTACGAGTATTTTTAGCGTAACCATCCACTTTGAGACGTTTAAATTGGGCTTCACCACCTCGTTCTTAGCTATGTAACTTGATCTTATGCCTATATTCTATATACCGAAGAAAAAAAATAGCCTGCTTACTTTGAGTGTTACTGTGGTGAAACCCGAATGGCGGGATAACAAAATTGTATTATCTTTAAGATACTGTGTACAATAACAAAGCATAGCGCCTGCAGGAATTGTTGAAGTATGTAAAAACATTGAACCCTACCCGTTGTACTTTCAATCAGATTGGAAACCCGAATAAAATCTAACGTTAGGATACGTACGTCATTTTGACAATAGTGTAACAGTTCACGCTGAAAGTCGAATGTTCTTTTATCTTTGACACATTTTTACGCCATCAGGCTATACTCTTTGCTTCCGCATCGAATTTGCTCTTTAGATCGTAATACTCCAGGTAAGTCTATTCCTTGGAGTATTGAATAAATGCGGTAATTCCCCCTTCCTCAGGGATTCTTCCAGCCCTTTCGTTTTGGGAGATACGTTAATCGAACTCCCATAAACAGGAACGTGTCCCTGAATATAACGTTATTGATCGTGAGTTGCATAAATTTATTTCAAATAGTAAGTATTTCCGATACTAATTGCTGCTGTTCTAATATTTCACGGGCAACAAATAAATTGTCTAATCCGTGAGCATTATGTGCTAGAGCTACCACCTTGGTAAACCTAGAACCCTGTTCTAAGACATGTGTAATAAATGGGATCATTGTGTAAACTATAAAATCCCGATTGCCCTTGGCATCCCTACAAACTTTACATCTATAGCTATGTTCATGAATATCCTTGCATTGATGACTACGATGAGTCGCACAAATTAAATTAGACACTAATTCATGCTCACCCTTGTCCTCAGCATTCAATCGCATAGTCTCACTATCGAATATAATATATAAGAAATCCTCTACTCTTTTAGTTGGTCAGGTTTAAAGTAACACATATGGGTCTCGTTAACATATATGAACACCGGCTACAAAAACATTCACCACAAACATGTTTCACCTTTCAAAGAAGCCAATCCAGTTTTATACCACACTGAACACATACTTGAACGTGATCACATAATGATTTATGTTTTGCTATGGTTGCATGCCTATCGAAACATGATTGATTGACGAAGGTGCGATTACACTTGTCACAATAGCAGTTTGTTTCATCAGAACGTTTGGTATCGGGATGGTACGTCTCGCATAGTTTACATCTATATTCACACTCATGAAAACGGAGTTCGTATAGGGATTAAAGCAATAGTCACAGTAGCCCGTACTACCTAAAGCGCAGATATCATTTAATAACATCATAGTGATTACCTTCATATCGTAAAAAGCTAATCTGAGCTGTGGGCCAACAAAATTTTTTCGCACTGGTGTGTTTGGAGACACGACAGTACACAATAATTTGATAATGATCGCCAAAATGCTTTTGAAATTTGTAGACGTCGTCTAAACTACCCGCAGTATGCCAACTTAAATCAACCACTCCAAATTAACCCAACTCGGCTGCTTGGGCACGCCAGTGTTTAGTATGGGTTCGCATACATGTAGCCTTTCGATATTTGTTATTCGCGCGTAGTTTGCCTAACGCGAGCGCCCTCGAAATACAGTCGGGAACATTATTCACACTAATTATAACCTTCTGTATATAGTTTGCCAATGATAGATACTTAACATGACCATGTTGCCCCTGACCTTTACAAGGATCTGTAATATCGACCCGAATAGTGGTATTAATACCAAATAAGAATTCCTCGTTGGAGTTTAGCACATTTTCAATTTTTCGGAGCATACATTCCATCGTAAGATGTGCTCGTAATTAGCAAGGTATGTTACTGATTTTCAGACAGTGCATTTGGAACTATCAATACGAAATACTGCTTTGGAGGCCGGGTGGACGTCCCTAAGTAAATTGTCCATCGCAAACTGAAACAGGGTGATTACGAACTCCTCGTGATCGCGAATAGCTGTCACAACAGGTCTAATTGTTATGTCATTACCCCGCAGAGGGAAATTAGGTTTTTTTTAGAAATAATATCAAGTTTAGGGGCGCGTCAAGCACCATACATCATACACGTAGTATTATCTTGCATCCAGCGTTGCAGTGCAAGAACGGTATCACTTTCAGAAGCATAATCACACACATGGTCCTCGATGATTTCCATATCACTGTTCACATCTTCAGTGTCCTGAACACCAACCATCACATCTCGAGCAAAGTTTCAAACCAAAGAAATCAATAAGGATCTGGGAAATGAATCTATCAGCGTTTGGTACTATGTCGCAATAGTAACTCCACGCCAGGTCTTTACTTTCCAAACTTCCGATAAATCCATAATAAACCCAGGTCAAGAATGTATTGGGCAGTCGCACAACATTGTAAAACAGCTTCTTCATCGTTCCAAATGTAGTATAGGTGATCGTGCAATAACAGGTCTGGATCGGATTCGTCAACTTAGAACCCTGCCATTCTGTGGTAGCACAGAGAACCCCAGCACTCAAGAAGAGTTTAGTTATCTTCATACCTATGTATTTCCAGGTCAGTAAGCAAAACATCAATTGGATTTCCATGATTTGTGATTTATAAAGATGTTAAACAATAGTGGACCCAAAGAATTTGTAGTTTTTATACACAAGTGGTGCAGATCCTTGTACGTTGGAACGTACGAACAAACAGAATGCCAACGGTATTAACTGGCTGATATACCGCATGAGCGCGAGCGCGAACAAAAGCTCATATGATATTTTGCAAGTGGTGTAACCGACACCCAATGTCACACAATATCTACAATTTCCCCTTCCATTATGTTTATAGTGGAAAAGGACGCAATACACAATGTTGCCAGCTGTGATGTTACTGTTCTGCTCATAGTACAATTTCTAGTTTAAAGCTTGATACAACAGATATCTAGTTAGGTACCAGAAACTTACTATTGTTAGGTTCTTTAACACTAAAATTCCTGGGAGGAGGTGGAAGAGAGAAACAGAGAAAGAGAGGAAGAGAGAGAGTTGGCTAGAGTTGAGAGAGCTAAATTTCTTATGTCGACCTAATTTCGGCCCGCCAGAAATTTATTTTAGAAAAGTTCATACTTGCTACGCAATGCAGCATTTATGGTTCTAACATAAGATTCAAAATGGCACCCGAATATCGTATTAAAACTGATAAGGATTACTTCATTACAAAAAGTCATATAGTCTTCTTTCCAAAAATTACAGTATGAAATTTTATTTTTATTTTTTGCTGATATTCACATAATATACAAGTTCCAGAATCGATTTTGCTGTCAGCTTGAACGAGAAAGTATCTTATCTGATTAACATCAATGCTTTAATATAACATTTGCTTCAAAATCAAATCAGGAATTTGTAGATTATATGAAAACAGAAAAAAAAACAATTTAAAAAAAGTAATATGGATATAGCAACTTTTGCAAACAAGCTTCTCCATTGTATTTGTAACTCAAAACGAATAGAAAAACATCTCCTAATTTTAAAACCAGCATAGCCGAGTGGCTAAGTTCTAGTTAGGTGGTCGTTCAGAGCGGGTGAACAGGGACTAGCTCCGTTTTGGAATTACGAGCTGGATTTGGCCAGCGCTGTGAAGTGAGGTAAGCGAGAGTTATATTGGGTGTTTTGTCACCTTGTGAATTTTGTGTACTTTTTGGCATCAGTATTTTTATAGCGTAATTTTCCAAATGTGTGCGATGGAAAATTTAGAGTATAAATTTCAGGGAAATAATACAGTGTGTGTGGATATCAGTGCATTACAAAGTAAACCAAAAAATGCACACTCTACAAGAGCTAGTGTATAATGACTTTGCAATTTTTGAAGAAGAAATCCAATCTTTAGAAGTTAGTAATTACATAAAAACACTTTAAATCTTTATTTGGTGGCAACTGTTTTCAAGATTTCCGAAAGAATAGTTCGTAATTATAGTGGAGAAATCCCATTAATATTTGGAGAAATACGTTATATTCTACCTGTATATATTGAAAGATCGATTAAACTAATAGTAACAGCATTCATTTCCCTCTTGAGGTTCCTGGTGAGTTTATTCTAACAAATTTATCCGAATTTGGCGAAATAACAAAAGTAGTCATATTGAATCATAAGGATATTTTGCGTTTCAAGGTGCACAGCGGCGTCGACTTTTTTTCTTCAAAAGCGTAAAGAAACAAATCCTGTTTTTGCTAAATTAGCGAATTATAATATTTAGCTGATTTTAAGTGGAGGAAACATAACAAATATGATTGGACAACATACTGAAACATATTGTAAACTTTATTTTTTATATGGGCCAGTCTAGTAACTTTGGACGTCGGCCCGTCACGATTTGCCCTTTAGCTGTTAAAATCCACACCCATGCCTCTGGTGGAACTCGAACCCGGGACCTCCGATCCGATGGCTTACCGCCGCAGACCGCTCGTCCACCGGCCGGCGACTACATACTGAACAGTCGCAGTTAAATTATGAGCAAGACGATCAATTACTGGTAAATAAATCTACTTTCCCGACCGTAATTGAAGCTCGTCGTATGTTGCAGGAAAAAAAGAAAGAAACAAGTACGTCAGTGGAAGGTCTAGCAGGTTTTTCATAACAATAAGGAAGAGACGAAAACATAATAGGTGAAAGTGTCGAGAGTGAAATAATGGAAGAAAGTGTGAAAGAATGTGAAATAGAAAATGATACTGATAGTGATGCCATCTAAATACTGAGTGCGTAAGTGAATCCGTGTTGGGCGTTGTTGCAAGTGCGAAAATAAGGGAAGTTAACGAATCCTGTGCAGCTGAAGATCCGATTGAAATATTAATCGATACCAAGAACTATTGTGCAATCAGTAGACGATGAAGAAAGTTTGGTTAAGTCCAATGAGGAGGAATTGTTGACTTCTATATCGTAAGAGGAAGAGAAATCGGAAGGTTTTGAAGGTACAGTCTCGAAATTCCGTAATAGACAAACTGAGGTGAGTAGCCTTTCTCAAACAATTATATCCAAAAAACGTCAAAAACAACTAAAAGAAGAGAAACGCAAGAAACTAGAATTCAAATCAGATAATAGGGACTAAATTAGCCGTGACGTGTCAATCAAGGAACATTGCGTTCTAAAAGTGACAAATATAATCATTCTATTCCAGGCATATACTCTTTAGTTAAGCTTAAAGTATCAAGAATAATGGAAGTGTTATATATATGTATTGTTTATATATGCCACTGGGTTTATAAATGTATTTTTTCATACGCGGGGCAAGAAACATCCTCGGTATATTCCATAAACTTAATCGAATGCACAATATATCGATAGCATCATTTAATGTATGTCATAGCTTTAGTGATACTCAAGTTAAAAATTAGATATAACCTCAAACGATCTCAACGTTCATATTTTGACTTGTGAAGGAAAAGCATTCCACAGTATTCATGTTCGAAACTATAATTATTTAAAAATCATGATGTAAAAAATAATGTAGGATTATCTTTGATCGTTCGCCAAGATATACAAGGGTTCGATTATTATAAATCAACATCAGGTAGGATTTATGCTGTAAAAATTGCAGATATTATTTTGATAAATATACATTGTTACAGTGGATTTAAAATGGTGAAACATTAGGGAGGAAATGTTCAAAAATGAATTAGCAGAAGTACTGAAAAGTATTGGGAAGCAAAATTTTGATCTTAATAGGAGACTTCAATTGGATTTACGAAATAACGGAAATGTCCTAAATTTATAATTATAGCGTATCTTTTAAATGGGTAATCGAAACTGTTCAGTTATGTGAGGTATGGAAATTTATTAACCCCCATACCCCATAATAAGATTCATGTGAAGTACCTGCCAGAGTAAAATCGATTATATATATATATTGTACCATACAGACTTTATATCATCCTTCAAAAAATAATTGTAAAACGTATGGCTTGTTCAGATCACTTAATGTGGATTAGTGCTATAAAATGGGAGTTAAAATTCAATTTGCATGAATCATACATTATATGTTTCATTTCAAGGCGGAGTTATTATAACATGAAAATTGTATACAATTAACGAAAGAAACCTTAAATGATGAAAATGAAACAAGAAATTTTGGAAGAAAAGTTCTTCAAATGTGGGTAAAAAAGGAAAACGTATCATATATGAATATAAATGTTTTTCGAAAGCATATTTTACTAATAAATTCACATGAATTAATTTCTATCAAGAATTATTGGCATAATACAATAAACGTTCTATGGAAGACAGGAAACGGTTAGCTAAAGTAAAATACAGTCAAAGTAAAATAAACAACGTATATTTACAGAAGCAATACGGTATAAAGAACGTTTTAAATTAGAAAAGTGTGGTTTAACTGAAACGACGAATCTAGCTCAGGTAATTATTGACAAGCAAAATCATAATACACGCTTTATAAATGATTTTAGAAATGAAGAAGAAACAATTTTCAGTGGTAATGAAATATATGAAGGTATAACAAGTAAATATAAAATTTTAATTAGTGAGAAATAAATGAATTGTATTTATTTTGTATACGAATAAATATGATATATTAAAAAGCTTTTATCTAGATAGTTTGAATAAGATAAATGATTCTGAAAATGAAACGTTAATCCAACCGTTTGCTGTTGATGAAATAAAAGAAGCAATAAAGCAAATTATCAGCACAAACTGGTGGGATGGCCTTGGTGCCAAGTGAGCAGTTCCTTTAAAAGAGGGAGTTGCGGCTGATATGGTCAATTTCTTTATTTAATTCCTTTTGGAATTCACTTCAAGTAGTGTGTCATTTTTTTCACTTACATAGGTATATTGTTAAAAAAAGAGGGCTGTCATGCAGTCTATTGACAATCTACGGCTGATTCATATGCAAAATATATACTCGAAAATACTCTTAAAATTCATAGCGATTACGTTTAACATTGACATTAATATTAAATTGTTGTCAAAATGGAGTAAGTGGGTCTAACCCATTTTTGTGATAGTATCTTGTATACGTGATAGTCTGATTGTATCGCAAAGCAGAGAAATTATCCCATTTCTCTTGTTAAAAACTGATTTTTCTCGCAAACACGATTCCGTGTAACGAAAGTATTTATATGATCTTAAGAAAGCATTGAATTTCAGAAAAAAATATTTCCTTATTTCGATGGATATGTAAAATCGCTATGTTAAACTATCAGTCAAAATATAGTAATATATAAAATAAAATTAAATCCCGGTCTCACACAAGGCTGCTGTATACTGCTTCGATCATGTTTTCGGTCTTAATGATACACTTAGTTAAGGCTATTTATCAATTTATTCATATATTGTGAATTCTAACCAAGATATTATGTGTATTGTTCACTATTTCAAAGGATTTGGTAAGCTATCCGAAATTCAGATGAACAAACTCAAAACGCAAGCTACAAATTGTAAATCAAGTATAGACGAATCACTATTAAGAATGTAACATTATTTTATTTCTTCTTTGCGCGCAGGGAGGTGTGGGTTCGAAAACATCCAATCACAGGCTTGTTCTTGATTTAAGATCGATACGGGCACCGATGTTCCCATTTAATAACATATTAATTGAAATAGTTTATCGTATTACAACATATTCAAATAAAACTGGAATGTAAAACAAACGTATATGTTTCTTCAACATCGTAATGTTAGTTGCAAGAAACCTATGAATATTGAACCTGTGGAAGACTGGTAGAATATATGTAGGAACTTATTTTTCCTTAAGTTCAATCCTATACTACATTCTCGACTATTTCTCCAAGTGTATAATTTAGAATCTTATGAAGTCAATCTTTTTAAAAACGATATGTCAGTCTGATTTATGTGTTAAAAGTGATCGACAAAAATCCTTATTTCATTGTTTATTTGAATGTCACCAACAACGTCAAATATGGGGAAAATTGTATCAATTATTTAAAATAATAACTCGATACCAAATAGAAATTATTGACGTGACAACAGTCTTTCAAAGACTAATATTTCGTTTTTTTTCCGCCTTTAAAATTTCTAACGTGGCTGTTGGCTCAAACTTTGGAGTTTGTAAAGCATCACAGAAATCACAGATGTGAATTGATACATTTTTTTTTTCTAAATTTGTCCTTTAATAAATTCTAGAAAAGGTAAGAATACAGAATTATGCTCGATATGTTCGAGCAGTATTTTAAGTATGTATTCTATGTTCTCGGAGTAGTCATGAAGGGTTTGTTGTGTAAGCAAGATTGTAATAGCTTATTATTGAATAAAAAGTGGTGCAGGCCTCAGACTTCTAAATCTCGTCGCAAACCGTCGGAGGTAAAAATCCCGTCGCAGGGACTGAATAATTTTTCACCCAAAGAACATGTAACGGCGAAGATAATACAAAAAGACAAACTGAATATGAATCAGCACTGCGTGCAATATACCTTCGAGAAAATAACAGTCTCACTTCTGGCTGTATATTTTGCTCGTCCGATGGTCGTGGAATTGATGGTATTTTGATGACATTTTACAAAGGTGCCTCGGTTAGTACTTCGATGAACCGTTGTTGGCATGTTCTGTTGGTCTACTATTATGTCATTGGCGTTGCCAAAATTATTCCAACGTTACGCAAAGTCCACTTTGAAAGGTCAGTGTTATGGCCAACAGCCATTTAGTACGTAGGGTTAACCGTACTGACCAACGTGAATCTAATATAAAAGCATAAGATCAGATTTTCATTGGCCCCCAAAACTTTTGCTACTTGGGGAAGCTTAATTAGTCGAATTTTGAAATCCAAAATGGCGGCAGCGCGAAATGTCATGATTTGAAATATCATAAGATTTTCTGGAATTTTTTATGGGGATTTGAAGGGTTGCTGAGTTCATTTCCGAGGTAAAAAAAATACATTTTACAAATCCAAGATGGAGGTGGCGCTATACTTAAAAATTCTGAAAAGTCATTAAATTTTCTTGAAAGTTCATATGTGGGGGGTTGAAGGAGTGATGAGTTCAATTCCAAAGCTACAATTTGTTGAATTTACAAATCCAAAATGACGACAGCACGAAATATCATCATTGCTATAAATCATTAGATTTTCTTGAATTTTCAATTATGGGAGTTTGAAGGAGCGCTGAATTTATTCCCGAAGCTAAAAGTGTACAATTTTGAAATCCAAGATGGAGGAAGCTCGAAGAGTCATAATTGTGAAATATCATCATTTTCGTAAACTTTAATATGTGGGAGTTTGAAGAGACACTGACTTTATTTCCGAGGACTAAAACGCACAATTTCAAAATCCAAGATGTCGGCAGCATAAAATATTAAAAACCTTTATGTAAGGTTTTGTAGGGGCACTGAATTCATTTTCGAAACCAAAAATGTATAATTTTTGATACCCAAGATTCTTAAGAGGCTGACACTCTCGGGCGAATCGTCGGACGATTTGAGAATAGTTGTGATTTGGTCGGTCGTTTTTCCAACAATAACCATCGTTGGTCTAACGGTGGAACTTGGTTGGCATTTTGGGTTGGCAAGTCAACGAATGCACTATCAGAACAACGGTGAAACTTGATTGTTAATAAGTTGCCAACCAAGAAGAACGTTGCCCCAACGTTGGCAAACAGTTGCCCAGATAGTGTTCGTGAAAGACATGATATGTTCGCTTAAAACGTAGAGTAATTTTTCCTTGCAATATTTTTACACTCAATCTTTAGCAATTAACTCCAGTACGTGCAAGGTCATATGGGATGAATTCAATAAACACATTATTTAATGTTTCTTAATTGTGTGTTTGTAATCACCACGTACCACCTAGCCTTCTCCCAACAATTACATAACAGTTCAGAAAAGGAGATTTAATTAAAGCTGTCATGCATAGCTGGTTCACAGCCCATCGCTCCCGGGTTGGGCCTCGCCTAGTATGACTAGTCATACAAGTGCATCATGCAATGGCCTCATGAGCATTATATTGACTATTTTGATGATGAATTATTTGAAAAATTAAATAATATTATACGATATATTTACGTGCATTTGTTTGATTGTTTCTTATTTACTCGTAACTATGACAATTGTGTTCAATAGATGAGAGTACTTTCTTGTATTAAGTCCGAACATGGATCATTGTTTGATTTCAAAGAATTGTTTCTTATGTAATGTTTAGCGTAATATTATAGTATTAATTGGATTTAGTGTGTTTAAGGAAACTGTTTGACTGTAAATAAATAAAAGAAATATAACATTCGCGCATATACCTGGCAAATCGATATTAACATAAGGGAAACCTACGTCAGATGCTAGTAACATATTTTTTACAAATACGCATTTCACAAAACTAGAGGTATACACTACAAATTACAAGTAAAAATTATTTGCGAGTGTATAGAATCCCTGGGTCGGGCAACAATTGGATTTTAGTAGGATATCTGCTCGTCGGACCGTCTGTGAATCGTTAACATTTTGTTTGATATTAGCTAGTCAATCGTTGGTTAAGCTTTGGACAATTATTGGCTTTTCGGTGGATATGTGCTCATCAGTTTTCATCCGATTTCGTGGATTTATTTTATTAAAGATTTCCAAGCGACGCTGAGTTGGATTTCTAGGCCAAAAATGTTGAAATTAGAAATCCACTCGAGTAGCACACAAAGATGTTTTGAATGTTGATTATTTATCTACTTCATTGATTAACTGCTATTGATTAAAGATAAGTATATTTAATTTAAATCACATTTCAACGAAGACCTGATATTGTTGATAAGTGTTTTACGTGAATTCAACTGTTGTTTTCAACTATGGTATACATTAAATTCCATGTGATTGTTTCTAACTTAGTGGAATAAAATTTATAATGAAAAGCTAATTTAATGCCATTATTTGTTATTTTGTGTCGTCTTTTACATGTTGAAAACACGTTGAATCTCTATCTGAACCCCAATGAAAATATGAATTCGTTCATAAGACTTTAATGTGTCGTGTTCTTTAACTATTATATTGAACTGTGCTCTAGATTCTGCGCTTTATATTTGCTTTCCAAATTAATTGTATAAAAAATGTGCTTAACAAGTATAGAATAAAATTAACTACGAAAAACATATTCTCATGTATATGTTGAAAACAGATTGAATTTTAAACTTATTTTCAAAGAACTTTTAATTATGTTATTATGGCTTTTATGTGAAGTGTTTTCAACTTTCCTTTTCAACTATGACATATTACATTTATTGAGAAATATAAACTTAATAGTGCAGCAATGGTCAAAGCGTTAAAAGAACGAAAATGCACATCACAAATAGAGAAGGAAAGTATTCTTATTCTTACATGATGGTAAAAGGATAGGTCTGGATTTGTGTCGACTGCATTCAAAACTGCCGTTTACTTCTTTGCAACATCAAGGGAATAGTAAAAGAGCAGTGACTCTCCAGGCGGATTTGTGCATGTGTAGTCACCGTGTCAAGCTCCTAACGAGGGGTGTGGAATGTTTCAGCTTCGAATCCCACAACAGAAAGTTTTATACTTTACTATTGGAAAATTAATATATCATTATGACAACAACATACAAAAATGCAGCTAAATGTGTATACGAATAGACAGCAACCATGCTCTGTTGTGGTCGACTGCTCTCATTTCTTCATCCTCTGCTTCTTGATTTCAGCCTGCTTCTTCTCAACCATTACTCAACGTCAAATAAACCGTTGAACATGCGGACATTTCAGTACATTAGCAACGTTAAATTTACTTTTCGTTACTAAAGTTTAATTCAGGCATTTTCAGCGTATGTGTGCTAGTGAGGGATGTGAAAAAGTGGGTATTTGAGTTATTTTGTGTAACCCTCATATATACATCATATATGATTCACAATTGCGGTTTCGAACATAGTCTATGTTGCTTGTCTTGTTAAATTAGGGAGTTGTGCAAAATCTTTTTGAGATAGGCTAAAATGTGTGCATTTGCGTTATTTTGAGCAACCCTTGTATATATGATTCAATATATTGTTTTCCAAAAGAGTTTGTTTTTGGTTTCACCAAATTAGGAAGTTGTGCAAAGTTGTGTTGAGATACGTTTAAAAGTGTGGATTTGCGATAATTTTACCAACCCTCGTACATATGAGTCAACATTTTTTGGCACATAATCTATGTTCTTCGTGTTGTCAAATTAGAAAGTTGTGTAAAGTTTTGTTGAGATATTGAAAAGTGTGAATTTGCATTATTTTGTCTAACCCTCGTGAATTTGGGTCAACGTTTTAGTGTCGGACAGTCTACGGGCTTTCCCAGTTCAAAGGTGGAAGCTTATAAAATTTTCGATAGATAACCCATTATTATTATTTAGTTCGTTGACATCACTGAACCTCGTATACCACTTAGAGAAAGATAAAATTGTAATCTGATGGCGTAATTCGAGATGAACTCTGCGCGAATGTTTCGAGCGATCGAAGTTGCTCGAAGTGGATTTTTGCCTCTTCTCCCACGCTTCGAGCGTGACTTCTTCTGGCTTCGCATTTCGGACGCTTTAAGCACACCTCTAGTTGTAAAGGTTAAATGATCTTGATAAAACAGTTGACCTTCGTAATATCGCTGAAATATATTCCTGACCGCAAAATTTGGTTTTCCTGAACAAAAACCATTTAAGGGCAGATGGGTCACAAAAGTCCAATCCCAATTTGTTTGCGCTGTGTTTTGTAAACCTTATGACCATCCGTACAATAATATTAAATTGAAAATAGAAAAAAAACTGGCACCAAATATACGATTCTTATGAATTTCTCGACTCTAATAATACCAACTCTGAGGTTAACTCAATAACAATGTTGATTATGTACTCGGAACTGCTGAAAAAATATTACACTGAACAAATATAATAGCAATAATGACAATTAAAATTTAAAAAAATTAAATTAAACAGTCGAGCGACACGTTCACACCTTGATTAATTGTTTAGTGCCTTGTTTTGTTGTTGTTGTTGTTTTTCTTGTTCGCAGTAATTACTTCACAGTCACAATGAGGACTTTCTAAGACATTACTGCCAGTGTGGCGTCTTGTTTGGCCCCATTTGTGCTACTTGAAGATATGATGACTGCGTGCGGGTTATATAATACTGCAAACTAACAAGAAAAAAATACCAAAGATAAGGTTCCGTTAAAAGTAATAATTTTCTTTATTTTTAAGCGAAGAGTCTCTCACCATATATGATAGAATTAACTTCAGAATTTTAAGTCAAAGGCGCGCTGATAACTACATACATGACAACCCATTTACTTTGTAATTTCCTTGTTTACCTCAAGGAAAGGTCCGTCCTTACACCAGTAAACAACTTTCAAGTTAACAACAAATATAAATTACACTAAAATATAGAAAATTAGAACAGATGAACGAATATATAACAAAAGAAACAAACCGTCTGTATTACCGGTTTGCCCCTCTGTTTGTCCAACCGTCTATTGACAACTTTCAACTCACTAATTACTATTACTACTAAGGTGATTCAAATGTCATTCCAAAGGTCTTAACAAGCCGAATAGATCATCTGTGTCCATCTGTTTGTCCGCAGACAACTTTCACCTGGGAAACAACTACTACAGTAGCACACACTAATTGAAAATCCGTATAATAAACGTTAGTACCGAAATGTTATCTACTCGTTATATATATATATATATATATATATATATATATATATAAACTTGTACGGCTCTCCAACAGTTTATTCGACGTTGAACACTGGGTTAGAAACAAGTTGAAATCACCGTTTAGAACAAACGTAGTGTTTTTCGTTAAGAAGTGGACGATGAGGAAACGCATTTAACAGGCCCACCGCTTCAACCTTTTACAGTTGGTCAAAATAGAGCTTAGTTGCTGGCTTCTGTCTATTGGTAATTAAACTTAGTTGAACTTTGTCATTTGCTTTCATGGTTGTCACCCCCGTAAAGCTGATAATTAATTTTATTTAGAATCCTCTGTGTTATTTTTAATGACAAATTTTAGCAAATAAAATTTGTTTTAATTCCCTTTTATAGTGATATATTTTTGTTCACGTCAAGTCACGATAATAATGTTTGGTCGATAAATGCATATGGGAAATTTATATCGCCGAATGAGGCTATAAGTAATAGCTGAGTGTAAAACGTTTATCTGTCTTGTTAATAAGTTGCTAATGTGTCGATTAACTGAGTACAACACTCCAGAATGTGCGTTTTATTTGTTGTTTTTGCGTACTTTTCTTTATATGTGAAGAGAGAACCGCGTACCTACGACAGAGACGGCAGTACCTACGACTATTCTTCCCACAGTAGTGATAGTCACATGCCGATAAATCATTTGATTTCTACGCAAGATTCGATATCTCCGTTGTATTCAGATTGGAAAAAAATAGAACTGAATGGTCATATGTATTAAGGGTTATTTTGTTGAATTTATTTATTTATTTATTTATTATTAAGTTTCAGATACAGCTTGAGTTGCCATTTTACACAGAAACAAAATAACAATGCAACAAACTAAATAACTTCACTACAAACTAAATAACTTTACTACAAACTAAATAACATGAAATTAAATTTTAAACAACACATAACACAGCAATTGATATAAAAAACATAACGATTATACTACACAAGAGGAATAACTCACATATTTGTATTTAGCGTTCGATGGAAAGTGTGTTCAGATCCGAAAATATCAATATTTGAATCAAGGTTATTGTACATAATTACTAGTCTATGGAACAAGGAGCGCTGCAGTATACTTAGCCTAGGCGTGGCACAATGAAGAAGGTTATTATTTCTGGTTATTCGCAAGGGAACACGGAAGTAAAATTTAGATATCAACTCTCCAGTTCTAAGATTACCGTTCAGTATCTTGTATAAATACATCAAATCTGCCAGCTTGCGACGAGAAGTGGGTACGTGGAGACCAAGAACGGATAATAACTCAGGTTTGCTTAAGCTACGTACTGATGGTATTCTTCTTTTGACTATAGCAAGAAGAATATATCATATGTATAGATACCGAAAGTGGAGGTCAGATGGGGATATATCTACAGTTTATTATAAAGAGATCTTTGTATTATTTGGTGAGCTACATTACAATTGAGCAATGCTCAAAGCTCATTGAGCGTATAATATTTTATTAGTTTCTGCCTTTTTATTTTCTGTAATTGTTATTTGCTTGTTTTTAATTAAAATATATGAAAAGCCAATAACAGCTTTTTTTAATTTGTTACGTATTTAATATTTACATTTTTGTCTTTTCTATTTCTGTTGCTGAGTAGATGACAACATGTTCAAGAATAGCTCTTCCAACACGGAAAAGAACAAGGAAACCTGGACAAAGAACTTAGTCCAGTTTCAAGCGCCATCACGAAGCCTCGTGGAAATTTATGAAGCACCCTTTTGTTAACGGAGCCGCATGCCCCTGAAAAACCACGTCATTGGACGCTTCAAATTTCTTGAATCCACTGCCAAAGAACGGAGAGTGAGGATCGGTCTAATTGCTGTGGAGCTGAAAGACCTTCGGAGCAAAACATTGAACTTCCCGCATGTACCTAATCAAGCCATTTGTGCAAAACTAGCAAACCTTCCGAAAGACAATGAACGCTGCAGAAACAAACAAAACTTTGATTCTTTGAATGAACTGTTTGACGTGACAAAGGTGAAAGGCGAATGGATGTGCAAAGAGGATAAGAACCTCTACAAACTGCAAATTGAGAGCAAGGGCAAGGTTGGTTATTCGACTATGAAACCTGCTAGTGCGAAGACCATCCACCCATCCAAGCGACAGAAGACAATGGAAGTGATTGTGTCGACGTCGACACTTACCAGCACAGTACCACCTGATTGTTCCTCAACTAGCACGGACTCATCCGACAACAGCGGAGACAGTCCTTAGGAGAATGAGTATTCAGCATCAACGAGCAGAAGGAACCATAACCCAACAGGCATTGCAAGACGCCTTGTTACAGGCTTAAAGTTGTCGTCCCACGGAGCAGCAAAGGTTTGCCGCCAGCTTTCTGGTGAGGGCATTGAAATCCCAACCCCATGTCAGTCAGCAATCCACAAGGCTATCTAAACGAGAGCTGCTCAGCTTAAGAAGCACTTGGTGAGCACGCTTCATCTGGAGAAATTGAGCATACACTTCGATGGCAAACGCATTGAGGGCCTTGAATATCTGGCAGTGGTCCTCAAGAATGAAGCAAAAGAAATTAAGTTGACTGCACTTAAACTGAAAGATGGAAAAGCTCAAACAATCGTAGAAGGACTCCAGAATATGTTATATGAGTTCAACCTTTAGGGATTAATTGTGATGATTGTTGCCGAAACAACAAGCGTGAATACCGGCAAGAAGACAGGCGTTGTTGTTCCACTGCAGCAAATGTTCGCAGAGAAAGGTCACCCCAAACCCAAGTTCATCAGTTGCCAACACCATGCGCTGGATCGCGTCCTTCGCGTTGTCATGGACGATGCGCTCCATGGGTCGAGTAATCACCAAACATCGAGTACTTCTTTGTGCAGGATTTGATGAGCAATTATGATAAATTGAAAGCATCCTTCATTAACGGTACAACTGAGATTAAAGAAACAAGCGACTGGAGAGACGGAATGAAGTTTCTGTTCCACCTCACTCGTGTCTTCCGTCACTTCAATGAAAGGAATGAGATCCCCTTGGTGAAGTTTCAACAGATCCCAAACATGCCCGCTGGAACTCACGTGCCATTCTAGCCCTTATTGCGTTTATTCTGGAGCCCGAAACCCGGAACAAGCTGCGTAAAATCTGTTCATTTATTTCCTACCCATGGGCTGACCATTTTTTCAGCAGTCAATTGTTCCACGCTGAAGATTTTGATGAACTATCTGCAGCTATGAGTGACTACCCAACAGGTATCAAATGCTTGAAATCCCACTGGAAAAGAGATGAATCTCTAATTTACATTCCCCGAAGCAACCAGTGCTGTGAGCGTGCGATCAAAGTGATGCAAGACTTGTACGACTCCTGCCGCAAAAAGGACAACCTCTCACTGAGATTCATCCTGTCCAATGACATTATCGTGAATAATTGAGTACCTTGTATGTTTGATGACCCTATATAATCTTGTATAATGTATAAT
>JAGDQP010021422.1:0-31761 GCA_022664845.1 Lepisma saccharinum
TAAAGGCGAATCGTGACGGGCCAAAGTCCAAAGTTACTAAACTGGCCTATATAAAAATAAAGATTTTTGGTCTATATATTGGTTTCTCTTCTTGGCAATACAATTTGACTAAGACTTTAAATGTTAATTCCTTGCAATTTCTTTTAAATATTTTCTGTAATTGGAATATCTTTCTTGTCCCGTAAATGTGACTTAGTAGTTGGCGAAGTGATGGAAATTTTGAAGGATAAAGAAATATGTATTAACTTCAGCCAGATAATTCTTGTATCTAAGAGAATCGATTTATTCTACTGTTGACCAAATGCAACGAGTAGAATGCTACGTTCGTTATATAAGTGTAACAAATGAAATTTGAAGTGAATAGAAGGTATGTCTCCGAAGAAAGTTCTTAAATGTTGGTAAATAACGTTATTGTTGGAATAGAATCTCTCCAAGCAACTAACTTGCTTCGTATTTTGAGCCTCATGTCCCTACTTATAACCACACCTTATATTTTCGTTTATTTCTTTGTTATGTATGCGAGTTGGTGTCTATCGTTATCCTGACAACGGTTTGGAGCGTTCGGAAATAACGAAGAAAACGAATTTCACGAAAATAATTTTCAGCGTTAAGATCATGCATTCCGTGAACTTCGTTCTGTATTTCCGAACAAGCCCATAATGTGTTGCTTTTAAGAACTTCAGATAAACAAAAACAATCCATTGATAAAGAAATGTATGTTTTTCTTCTTCTTTAATAAACACAAAGGATTTGAGTATTTAGCCAATTTTGTATAGAAAGGAACGTAATTTTGTATAGAAACGAACGAACGGACTTTCTTAACTTTAATTTGAGCAGACATAATAAAAAGGAAAATATTTAACAACGACAATACAACAGAGATTCCGCAAGGATTTTCAGTTTGGGGGTGGGGTGTAAAGTCAAAATTGGGATAATTAGAGTTTTGCACATTTTCTATCGATTTTTGACTGAAAAAATGTTAAAGTTTGGGGGGTCGAGCATTTCGAGGGTGATACCCCCACAGGGTCTGTCTGGCGGAATCACTGCAATAAGCCTCAAATTGGAATTTGAAGGCTCGGTTTGTCATGGTGCCGGCAATTTTGATTATTTTTATAAAGGCTTTTTTACAGTCTCAGAAGGTAAATATCGGGTGGTATCCTAACTGGCACCTTGTGCGCTTCATTCGTAGTCAATCTTATCTTAAAAGTGATGCAGTGACGTACGGAGCGGCCGTAGCTCAGGGATAGAGCGTTGGCGTAGCATTCGGGAGGTCAGAGTGGGTTCGATCCCAGCGGCCGGCCATCCTGACAGTGTTTCCTGTCACAACAGGCAAATGCCGGGATGGCATCTTCAACATAGACTCTGGCCGACACCTTCCCCTATACTTTTCCCTCCCCTATCCTGACCTGAGCCTTAGATGCCTAGAGGCCATACAATTCAATTCAATTCATGTAGGGACGTCATTCCCCAGACGAGACAAGCTTAGGGCGCAACTACGGTTTTAAAAAACTGGAAGGATGTATAGTTTAATTTGTTTACCTATGCATATTTATATAGAGTTAAATTATTAAACTGGAAAATAGGTTCTAACGTTAAAGTAGAATTTTGATTAAGCACCTTAGCAAACTTGAGACTTTCTAAGAATGGAACCTACAATTTATGTTAAATTGGCATCTCAACACTATACCTTCAACCTACCCGATAAAGAGATAAATAATGTATATTAAACTCTTCTTAAAGACTGTGCATTTAGAAAAACGCTTCATAAACATAAAAATCACACTACTACTATATAAATTACCTGAGCCCCTTAATTTTGTTTAAAAAATAATGAGGAGGCACAAATAAAAATGACAAAGAATTTAATGTGAGCTATTCTTGGGGTGTAATAAGCTTGGAAAAAGTGTAAAAAAATGTACAGAATGTGAGATAAATCTGCTCCCTTAATAGTGCTGAAAAAGTGCTCGAAAGCGCTAAAAAAATGTTCTTAGGATTATAGTGCTTTTATTATGTTCAAATAATGCGCTCGATTTATGTAGTACTTATAATGGAACACATTCGAACACTTCATAACACTTTATTACACAATTGGTATACTTTTAAAACACATTCCTGCTTTTGAAAGTGCCCTAAAAGTGTAAGAAAGTGTTTTTTTTTTACAGTGTAGAACACGAAATGGCGACGGTCCATCGGCCCGAATCCTATGAGTTCCCGATTCGATTCCAACGTCGAATTGCCAAAAGCGTGAAGTATTTCAATGCCATCTTAATTATCTTACATTACTTTAACACATAAACTAAGCCAGACATAAATAAAGAACAGATAAACCGTCTGTGATAGCAGATATTAACTTAGACTTCACTGATAGAAAATAAAACGCCTTAGGTTATGTATTGATCATCAGCTCATTACCTACGTGGAACCCTATGAAATAGATACACATGTGAGTAAGTAGTGGTGCCACATTTGCTATGAGAGACGTGGTTAGTGCCTGGTATGTGTATTCTGTGTGTACAGCACGGGTCAGAAGAATGATATAAAGGAGTAGCAAAAATGTGTCTTAGATTTAGGCTGTAAAAAGGACAGGGTGTTTAGGAAGAGGCAGAATTCGCTTGTATGTCTCACAGTTATTGTGTTTAAAATTGTGGGTTTGCATCCAACCTCTGTATGCGTGGGTCAGAATGTTGGTAATCTTTCTCCGGTAAAAAGAAATTTGTGTAAGGTTATGAACAGATCATTTTGATGTATGTATGTACTATTTGCCTAAGTTCTGTTTACATAAGTCAAAATGTTGGTATCAGAAATGTTGGTAGTGTACAGTCTGCGGTCAAATCGGAAGTTTTGCTGTGTTTCGTGGAGATGTTTAAAAGTGTGGATTTGAATTATTTTGTCCAAACTCTTTATAAGTCATCAAAATTTAAATTTCGAACATATTGTACAATCTATCTGCTGCAAAATTGAAATGTTGGCTTTACTTTATACTGATATAATTAGGAGTGGAAATTTAAGTTATACATATTGTCCAATTCATATATATAATAATTCACAGCCATATTCAATCCACTACTGGATGAGGCCTCTTCCGGAGGGAGGAGTTGGTCTAATGCTCCCACGCTGACGAGACGTGTTGGGAGAGGCAGTGATCACCACTGTCTTTTATTCACGTAGGCCTACAGTGGGTACAACGTGGGCGCGTCTGACACTTACAGAACTCTATATTTTATAATTTAAAAAATTGCTGTCAATGAATACTATGTCGGTAATTTTAACATTAATGAAGTTGGTGTCAACATTTCGTCGTCGATGTGTTTGCTGTCAATGAATTTACCGTCAATGAATTTATCTTCAATAAGTCTGTCGTCCATGTATTTACCGTCTATAAGTTTGCCGTCGATGAGTTTGCTTCTATAGATTTGTTGTGGATGAATTCACCGTCGATGAGTTTATCGGTCACGAATTTATCTTTGATGAATTTGCCGTCGATGTGCCTACTACCAATGAATTAAGGTTATCGTCGATTAATTGACAGTCGTTGAATTCACCATCGATGATTTGTCTTGTCGGCGAATTGTCTTGTCGTTAATTTAAGTTGTTGATTATATACTATCGATGATGATTTGTTGTCGATGAAATGATGTATAACCAGATCTTTCCTGAAATGAATTTGTAACATTTTCATGATAATGAACTTTGTGAAAGAAACCCAAAGTACACATTGTTCTTGAAAATCGCCAGTTTAGAATGTCTCCCAGACGTCATTGTGGCAAGTACATTGATGTCCATTAAAACGTTTTCAGTTTCACCTTGATATTCAATAAGCTGTTTTATTTTTGTTTCCACTCTTACAATTATAGCCCACGGAATCTCGATTATAATTTAGAATTGCTGTCCAGAATAAATTACTATATATATCGCTTTCGGTTTATTAAACACTTTTAAATTAGATGCATTCTTAATTTCCGACATTTTTTTTTTTTTTTTGGCAGAAATTCTTCCACTACTTTATTTTTTTCTCTATTTGTCTCCATTAAGTTATTGGGAATGAAAACAGGTGAATGTCACAAATTGTTCATTTGACATGAGAAATTCAGCTGTCATGTTCACTCAGGGTGGAAGCTGTCTTTGTCGTGTAACAAGAACACAGATCTTTTCCTTCAAACAATAATATAAAAAGTATAGAGAAAATTGCCCTTTCAGATTTCCTTTCCTTTCATTTTACAGCCTCTTTCTTTTTCTCTCTTATTGATTTGTGCCTCAGGTAATCAGATTTTTCTCAAAGGCATTCAATTACAAAACTGCTACGTCTATCATATTTGATGTTAAGCTGCATTTACTTGTAGAAAACGTCTCTTTATGTTACTATTTACATGTTAGTATATGGTGAAAGACTGACTTTTTTATGAAAAGTACCTGTCGATATACTTCAACCAGTTTATCAGTGTTCTTTTATATAGAATAAATATTTTATTGATCTGTCTTATACAAAGCTAACGTAGAATAAATCTGTGATCGCTATTTAGAAGTATTTACGCTAAAGCTTGACATTAACACGTAAAAGCCATACTGTAAGCGAAATGTAAAACGATGAAACTCAAAAAGGTTTAATCCTATATCTGAAACTATAGCTATTTTCCAAGGTTAAGTCGCAAAATTTTTAAGTTATTCTCCGACACAATATCGCCAACATGCGGTAATTAGTCATTTGCGAGCAGTAAAATTCCACCAGAAATGAAAATATATTATTTTTAATCTTATAAATTTGAAAGTCTGTTTTTTCCGAAAGCAAAATATTTTAAGTCAATTACAGCTTGCTTCCTCTCTTTAATTTTATGAAAGATTTTAGTCTAACATTGTACACCATGATCGATTGAATTTGAATGGAATTAAAAGTGAACTGTTCTATTGTAAAACTCTAACTTGCTCCTAATTTAAAAGATTTTAAAATATATTAGATAGAGAATCAGCGACAACGATTACATAATTGGATGACTGAAAACGGGTAGAATCTAAAACCTTCGTTTGCTCTCCTTCAAAGATTTTTTCTCTTTTTGGGGTTCTGTCTTTTCAACACTAAGAAAATCGATACAGATTCATGGAGTCACATTTCCACATTGTTTTGAAATTTAGAAGTGCCTCTCTATAGTTTAAAAGCTCTACGAGTCGAAATAAAGCATTTTGCTATCAATTCTTTCCTATGGTAACTATTTGAAGGAGTTGAAGCGAGATAGTACCAAGCCATGTTTCCTACTTTTGAAAAAAGTCCTGAAAGTTCTGTCAAATCTACAGATCTTCTTTGTTATTAAAACTATTACATCAAGTTATAATTTGTATTCTGAACCAATATAAACAAAATTGTCACGCTAACAAACTCCAGTGTCATTCAGTTTTAATTAAGGTTGATTGATTTAAATCAAAGGGATTTAAATCGCGATTTAAGTCAAGTGATTTTTAAAATATTAATGATTTAAATCATATATATATATGTTTTAAAGAGTAGAAATAAAGTGCAGTATTCTTAATAATTTTGTGGTTTGAATCATATGTAAGCTTTAAAATTCATCTTATAGTCCTTATGTGATGTACACCCTACATCTAGGCTCTTATGATGTACACCCAAACCAAAGTGATGAGCCTAGAATTTTAAGAGACTATTTGATTGGTTCATATCATATTACATACGAAATTTTAGAAAATAACGTAGGAACCCAATTCGCATTATACGTTTAAAATTTGTATTACAAATATGTTTATTTTTGTAATGCGTATGAAAACGATCACACAGTAAACAAAAAGCCAGTTTTTGGTTTACAAAACAAAATTTGTTGTTTCGTAACATCACCTACATTTTATTACACAAAATGTATTTGTATCAAATTATTTAATTTCTTCACAACTTACTCAAAAATAATTTATTCTTAATGGAAGTATAAAGTTTACTTATGTATATGCTGAAGGCTGAACTGTGTACCCACTACTGATTTCAATGTAATAAATATCTTTGAATTTTATCTAAGACCTTTAGGTAAAATTGGATAAGACCGAATAGATGACAATGAGAGAATTGGTGGCATGAAGAAAGTGGGAGGAAACGAAAAATCCCTGAGGAAACCCAGGCATACCGCTTTCATTCACCACGAAGTCCACCTGGCACGAGCAGGGATCGAATTGGGGACCCCACAGACCGGAGGTGAGCGCTCTACCACTGAGCGACCGCATCTCGAAAACAGCTATCATCATACTTTATTAAATTTATTGTCATAAGATGTTTCCAAATTGATAGTACAATTTTGAGAACTCAAAACTCTTAACTGAAATGAACTCAAATATATAATAGAAAACTTAAATCGTGGAACATTTCGTTTGGGAGATGAATCGCGGAAAAAAGAAGCAATTGCGATTATAAAATTTATGGTTACTTAGGAAGGGAGGAAGGCACAGACTTCATTTTAGAAGGTAAGCTAATACGTCGAAACATTGTAAATCGTTTCTTTTCCGAATTCAATTACGTTGTATACACCTCTGAAACCACTTCATTCATCATGTACGTAGAAGCTTCCTATATGTTGACTTTATTTTGTAAAATATACCATAAGTAATGCCATATCTTCTTTCCTTTTCAAAACTATTACAATTTGTTGTAATTACCCATTTTTCATGACTAACTTCCGTAGCGGACACCACATATTTGTAACTTTTACTTACTGGCTAAGGTATTAGAAAAGGAAAACTAACTAGTAGTTATATCAGTGCCGCAAGCTATTTAAATTAAAAAAATCAACAAAATTATTTTTTAGAAAAAAATCATGATTTTTTTTCAACACTGGTTTTAATTTAAATATGTTTATATGATTGTCGATATTATCTGTACATGTCTTGTACAACAAAATCTAGCGTTACTGTTATGGGAAGAAAGTGTTTAAAGAGAGTAAAGCCTAAAGAGCTAAATTGAATGAGATTCTATTCCCTGGTTAGTGTTTTTGAGATGACTTGAACAATGTCAATAAGCATTACGGTTTGTCTTATTTTGAAGATGTATATAATAACGTCAGTTTACTGTTGATAGCGATCAAAATTTGAAGGAAATTATATAAATAGTGTTTATTGTTCTGTGACCATAGGACGGCTTCCTTCAATTAATACATGTCCAGATATACATGTTTAGAATAAATAAATGGGATGGAGTTTAGATACTCACCGAAATAGAAATGCGTGGTGGTCATTCCTATATGAATGTTTGATACTAAATATTACTTGGTTATCACGCACTGCAGTGGCGGAGATCGAAGAAAGGAGCCACAGACCAATATACGCAATGACAATTTGATTCATATGATGATCGAAATTTAGACACTATTACATATTTGGAACGTTTTGATAATTATTGCTGTGCTCAAGAAATGAAAGAGAACAGGAAAGTGAAAGTTCTACTTTCAGTGCTAAGTCCACACTCATATCGTTTGCTTAAAGATGTGTGTGCAACAAAAAATTAGCGGATAAAAATTACAATTTTGTCAGTACAAGGTTAATAGAACATTTTACTTCTAAGTAGAAAGGTTCCATTCGTTTAAACAAACACCATTGCAATATATCCAAGAGTATGTAGTAACGTTGAAATTTCAGACGATACAATATGATAATAGCAGCATGACTGATGAAATGATTTGTGACCAAGTAGTAATGGGTATACTAAATGAAGGCATGCGAAAGAGGCTACTGGCAGACCCTAATCTAACATTGCAAAAGGCAATTCAGTTATTGACGCTAGAAGAGCAAGTCGAAAAAAATTGGAAACTATGAGAAGTAATACTACGAAACTAGAAGAAGTATAGCAGATTCAATACGACAAAACTCCAAAGAGATCAGCAAATGATTGGAGAAGTGCATCAAATACCCTCAGGGCTAAGAATTCTGGCTTTAGTTCCAGTAATGTACACATCAATAGATCATGTTACAAGTGTGGAAAAATACACCCGAAGGATGGATATAGGGTCATTAACGCTATCTTCTGGTGTTGCGAGAAAAAGGGGCATCTGGCCTCTGTATGCAAGCAGAGACAAGTTTACCAAGTGTCAAATTCACCGACGGGCAACTTGGGGAATGTGTCTATTATACAGAAGGAGCCAATGGTTAACTAAATTGAAGTAGATAATCTCCTCTGTCTAGATGATCCGGAATCCAAGCAAGACGGCAACATTGAACAAGATCAATAAGAAGTTAGCAACATTCACTAACATGTGAATTGGAAACCATGAGGTTCAGATAGCCATAGATACGGGAACAAAATTCAATCTGATTGACTTAGATAGGGTCCGACAATTACACATGGAGCATTTATTAGTAAGTAATTGTATTATTTGAAGATGCTCAAAGGAACAACTTTACTAGTAGAAACCTCTATCTGTATTAAGGTTAAATACTACAAGAAGCTATATGACATCACTTGGCTAGTGGTAGACAAACGATTAACATACTATGGCCGATTTGGAGTGAAACTTTTGAAACCATTTCGAAACGTAGTGTTTCTCATGGCAGAGGTTCATTAGCAGACCTTTTGCTATAGATATTGAGCAAAGCATAAATACCCAATGCCAAATTGTGGATCAGAAATTGAAATATATGGAAGATGTAATAAACATGGTAGTGCAGAGGCTAATAAAAGTTGAAATGGAAGTAGTGTGGCAAAATTTATCTGCTAATAAGTCGTATCGGGAAAGTGGTCACCAAGTCCCCTGTGATGTAGCCAACGCTGACTCAGCTACGGACCCTACAGAGATACATCTGACATTGAAAGACACAGGAATAGGGACAAATAAACCCGAAGTTCAAATTTTAGGAACACAGGCCGACGTGGAGGAACAGGTTAGATAAGAAGAAGAGGCAGATAGGGAATCTCTAGAAAAAAAAGAAGAAAGAGATGACGAAGGCAATATTAGTAACTAAGGACGAAAACAAAAGAGAACAAAAGGTATTTTTTAAAAAAAAGAAACTAGAAAACAACACAAGCAACAAAACGAGTAAAAAACAAGTTAAATCTAAGCAAAAATAGAGATGGTACATGAAGATAGTGAAGATAAAGATAAATTTATGCAGCGACTTAGAGCACAGGTTCATGAATATGCTGGTCAAGGAAAAAATGTGTTAATCGAGTAAAGAGAATTCCATTGTTAACGTGTGTTCTTTTTCGTTTAATTTGTTTTCGTGATTTCACATTGAGTTTATTTTGAGAAATACGCTGTAGAATTCGTATTGCTTATGGTGTAGGTTAAGTTTGATGTGATTATGTAGTGTTTGATTACTTTAGCTACAGTTTCGGTCAAAAAATTAGACGAGAATTGCTGTGAACAGAAAGTGTTGTTTTAAGAGAGTAAACCCTAAAGAACTAAATTATATGAGATTTTATTCCCTGGTTAGTGCTTCTGAGATGACTTGAACAACGTCAATAAGCATTATTGTCTTGTTTCGAAGATGCATATAATAACGTCAGTTTGCTGTTGATAGCGATCAAGATTTGAGGGAAATTGTATAAATAGTGTTTATTATTCTGTGACCAAAGGACAGCTTCCTTCAATTAATAGATGACCAGATATACGTGTTTAGAATAAATAAATGGGATGGAGTTTAGATACTCACCGAAATAGAAATGCGTGGTGGCCATTTCTATATGGTTGTTAGATATTAAATATTACTTCGTTATCACGCACTGCAATTAACGCCCAGTAAAAAAGAAAAGATACCTCCCACGAATATAAGTAAACTGTAGTAGAAAAAAGATCTATTTCTGGACCATTTTAGTTACTAATGACTTCCCCATGTCTTGATCTATAAGCTGTTAAGTCTACAAAATCTTCAAACACCAACGCTTCAGCAAGGACTCAAACCCATGAGCTTGGAGACACCGAACTAGCGCGTTAGATGACACCATTACCGCGATCGGAAACAAAAATATGGTATTTGTCAAGGAATTATACGTACTAGCACTGGGTTTTAGTTTCATTCTTGTATAACTTATTCAAGTCTAGTATTATTATTAAAAACAATGAATCAATAATAATATTATTATTAATAATAATAATATAAAGTCTTGCGTTATAAGACATATATTAGTACTATAACACAGTATGATTGAAGAGCGTAGTTAGCTGATTCTAAGATCCGAGATTTGAAGCTGAGAGTTAAAAACATCATTATATTTATCGAATAAATATCAGACAGGAAATTTTCAGTAGAGATAAAAGTAATTCACATTCACCAAAATTAGATGCTGAAGTGAATGAATATATCTGTGTTAGCTTTATGATAGTTGAAAAGACTGCATGGAATTTATTTTCCGTCTGTCTTTGGTTTTGGAGTTGCCAAACTTCCCTCACCAAGATCAATTACTACACTGACAGGATAGTGGTAACATAAAAAGAGTAGAATTACGCATGGAGGAATTAACATAGATCGAGACGCCCAAACGTACCCCTACTTCGGAAATAAATTGAAGCCGAAAATGGCCGCCGCCCCGGTTGTATGTATCACTGTCCGCCATATTACATATGGAATAAAATTGAAGTATTACATTCACAGACATGCAAATAATCAGGTCATTCTTTGTGCTTTTCTGTGATTTTTAAAATAGTAACAAGTTGTGTCGCTTTTGGATGCATAAGCAGATACAATAAGAAGGAACCAATGTCACATTTCATATGTGAGTGTTAGAGAAAACTTCTGTCGAAATATAAAATATTGATATAAATTGATGGAATGAAGACAAAAGCGTTTTTCTATGCTTTTCATTATGCCGTCAGTATGTCAATTCGAGGATTTAAAGAGAAGGATTCCTGTTCTAATTTTTCTCATAGATTTTAAGTAATTACAAAAAAACTGACTAAAGGAAATGTCAGTATTATTCATTATATTTCATGTACTTTGGGGAACTGTTTTTCGTTATGCAGCTTTCGATGTTCACTGGAAGTTTTGGTTACTCTTTATGTTGAGCTATACAATATTTTATAACCACTGACAAATTATTTGTGTATGTTTGTATTCTTAACTATAATACCAAACCTTCACGTGTAAATTAAATGTGATTACAATTCAATAATGTGATTTATAGGGTGAACGTATCAATGGTTGACCAAATAAGGAAAATTTCAACTCTAAGCACGAACTGACGTTTCTATAATAGAAAAAATATACGAGACAAACCCTAAGACCATGCAGAACAAGTCAAAGAAAAAGCAGCTCGCATTTATTTTATTTAACACGACAACATACAAATATATTGCTGAAGGTGTAGTTGCACCAGTAGTTGACCAGTTGTAGTAGCCAATTGTTTTGAACTACGGTTGTTGCAGTGTAGATAATTGATTCTGTTTACTGTATTTGGTTTCTTGAATAACGAAGAAATGCAATAATTAATTATTTGACTGTACCTTCTACTCGATATGCACGGATATTTTGTATTACTTATACTTCTGTCGTCTTATTGTGCGCTCTGCTCTCTTCCAGATGCCCTTTACACTTTTTATTTGATTTTGCGGCACCGTATTTCCTGATTGCGCAGCAATAGTGTTCGACTACACTATTAAACCTTATGGAAATACAAAACGTACTGTGTTTACTACTATATCCAATATAAACTATTATTACTGTTTATCTCCCTTATTAGTCAGCCACTGACGACTGATTCATTACTGGTACGGTCACCATGTAGCTTCGCATGTCATAGACCAGGTCTTCGCATGTCTTCAGTTATTTACTCTTTAGAAACCGTACTTAGCCTAAATTTTACGTATGATACAAAATACCTAATATACTCAGAAAACGCTTCTGAGTTCTTATTTTTACTCTCGTGTTCTGAGTCATTCTCCTGATAAAGCCTGTTTTACATCAACATGCGTTACACATTCCCTGGTAGGAAGTCTTGAGCATTATCTTTATTCATTGTTCTGTTCCTGTAGGAAAGCTTTAAGTGGAAAGATTTTTCCCATCGCTAGGTCAAGATTAGTTTGAGAATCAGTGTTTAAACTAAATGCAACCTTGTACATTTTTGTTAGAAATTTGGGAAGGATGTGAACCAAACCCTAATGTGCAATACCACAGTGACATTTGTCTTGTGACTAATGAAGTGTGGAAACATATCAGTTGGATACTTGATCGCGGGGATGGAGATTTTCTCCCGACTGCAGAGTGGTCTTTCCAGTAGGCCTCATCAGTTCGAATTTAATTGCCATAGCTGCATATCTGTGTATTTATCGTTTTATAATCATTATCAAACAGGATTGTGTATGCTTAATATAAATTAGTGTTGTGGTCACCTCCTACCTATGTCACAGATTCCTTGCATCGATTTCATTGCATTGATCACAATGTACTTATCCATGCACTGCGAAGGTCATTGCGAGCGGCCATTAAGGATTGCTCGGCACACATATTTAAGAGGCTATCCCTTCTCGCACGTCTCGATAAAGTCGATATCGCACGGGAGGAAATTCATGCATAGACACACAATAACGCCGAGTAAGCGAAGGTGGGTTAATTAAAGCCAGATTATGTCTCATCGATTGCATCTTGCTATCGCCTTATCGGACACATTCTAATTCCCGCTCTTCTGCTACTGTATAGAGATCCCTCTTCTTCACTGGTCTTCCTGCTTTATTCTCCATTAATTCGAGACGGCAATGCTTACATTTTTCAATATTAACGAATTAAAAAAAATACCTATCAGTTTACCCCTCTACGGAATTTAATCTGGAATTAATAACTAATTTATCTCAGTTACAGTGAAGGCATTTTTTTCTGGTTTAGAATTTTTTATTACTATATATACAAATTAAACCTACGTATAGTGAGGATAATGCAAGTAATAAATGAAGGAAAATTTAAAAGGACTGGGAAGGTATCTGGACAAGATGAACCAATGGTCATTACCTTCCTCTGGATCAGAAGTGAAGAAAAAAGAGGAATATCGACGCCCTGAACGGATTTTGAGCTCATAAAGCTGTGTCGGCCGCGTTCGCAGAAGAATTCCTTAATGAGCACATCTACCTATGTGGCCAGGGGTCTTACGCAGTTAACGGCTACAGATGTCAATATTTTGCATTTTGTAGTGTTTATTCTGATAGGGTTTTTTTCATTCAACCCCACCTGCAGTTAATTTAAACGTTGCCTAAAAAACAAATGTAAGCATAATAACATATGATATAGATTTCATATCAATATTATCTGTATGGTGTACATAAAACAATAGGGATTTCGTGGTTTTCTTCCATACGCAAGATGGCGGGTGGCCGCACTGGACGATTGACGGGCGGCCATTTTCAGCTTCAAAATTTGGCAGCTTGGGCGTCTCCTTCTAATGTAATTCCTCCAAGGTATTACATCTCTCTATCTCACATCTAACGTATTCTCCTTGTTGTCAAATCGACATGACAACGTAGCATATAATACATATTCTGCTACTCAGATGTGACGCATATCAAATGCTTGCTTCATATCTCGTATCAGATGTAAAGGTAAATTGTATTCACCTCGCCCAGAGGTTTAACATTATCAGATATTTTTTTTATAAGATAGTCTTTTTTTTTTATAAGATAGACTTTTAAGAAAATTTTTGGAATGACAACTTAAAAAACAGATATAGCTAGGTATCAAAGGTACTATTTATTACGTTGGTATTTTATCTTCACAACGCGACAGAAACATTTTATTTATAACGTATATTAATAACGCATTAAAAACAAAATCCTGATATATACGAAGTAGGCCGTCCTTGCACAACCCTGCAATGGAATTCAGTAGGCAATAGCAAACTCTAAGATCTTCTCTTTTTACAACTCCACCAGGAAGTTCACATGGCAGAATAATCATATGTTTATTTCGCCTTAAACAAACAACCGTAACGAAGTAAAGGATTTGTTTGGAAATCTTTTTTTTTTTTTCATTATAAGATTTCGTTCCTCCCAACATGTTACACAGTATTGAATAATATACTGCTAACTCGACTATGCATATACGTAGATGAAATAATTGGAGATCACCAATGTGAATTTAGAAGAAATAGATTCACATTGGACCAGGTTTTCCCCTTGAAACAAATCTTAGAGAAGAAATGGGAATACAGTGGAACCGTTCACCAGCTATTCACTGGTTTTAAGAAAGCTTATGATTCTATCAATAGGGAAATGTAATTCAATATCCTGGTACAGTTTGGTATTCCGAAAAAACTGGATCAACTAATGAGGATATGTCTCAGCGACCCCACAAGCAGAGTACGGGAAGGTAATAAATATGTCAGTTTCAAGATTCGCAACGAATTGAAACAAGGTGATGCCTTGTCACAACTACTATTTAATTTTGCTTTAAAATATGTGATTTAAAAATAAAAGAGGAAAAAAAAAGGACTAATGTTGAATGGCTTGAATCAACTGTTGTGATTTGATATAGATTTAATGCGCGAATGATGTAGATTTAATAGGGAAAGATATAGAGGCACCACAAAGTAACACATAGGTCTTGGTAGAAGCTTGAGATGAGATAGGTCTACAGGTAAACATAGGGAAAACAAAATACATGATAACAAGCCGAAACACTGGTATTGAAGGAAATAGATACATAACAATTAAGAATAAGAACATAGAGGAAGGAAACAAATTTAAATACTTGGGAGCATACGTAACAAGCAAAAACGAGGTCACGGAAGAAATAAAAAGTCATTTAGCGTCGGACAACGCATATTTCTGCTCAGTCCAGAAACTTCTACCTCGGATTAATATCAATTAAGGAAGCTGAAATCGGACATTTACAGAACCGTTATTCTACCGGTAGTACTTTACGGTTGCGAACGTTAGAGTACGGACCTTAACAGATGAACATAAATTACGAGTGTTTCAAAACAAGATGTTGACAAAGATATACGGGCCGAAATGGGGCAAGATGACTGGAGAATAGAGGAGACTGCATAATGAAGAACTTCACGGACTTTAAGACTCACCTGATGTTGTAAGAATATTGAAATCGCGACGATTAATGTGGGCAAGCCATGCAGCTCGTCTGGGGGAGAAAGGATTATATTCCATCGTGGTTGGTAAACCGGGTGAAAAAAGACCGTTAGGAAGACCGAGAGGACGTTGGGAAGATAATATTAGAAGGGATCCTCGAGGTGTTTGTGATGAAAACTGGCTTGATGTTGCTCTGGATAGAATCCTATTGCGTACATGTTACAGCGGCGATGAACTTGTGAGCTCCGTAAGCAAAAGAGTAAGTAACAAAAGCCAGCCACAACCATAATACCTCGTGGATAACTTTCGGTGCACTGATGAACGAAATTGTTTCATTCTTTTGCATCGAACCTTTTTTCAATCGGTGAAATAGACCCACACCTCACGTACGGTGACTACAAACTTTCCCCGCTCTCCAGTCAAGTGGTTCTCGCACAGCTTTCTGTAGTTGGTTTTCCGTTTCACGATATGGCTGTCTTTCAGAGCATGCACATTTGCCTTTCTGACCACCTTGAGACATACATTTTGGTGAATTGCACGGTCGATGGTTGGTTGGGACACATGGAACCCGGTGGCCATAACATGCAGTCGGTGAATTCTCCAAAGCCGCCAATGTCTCAATGCTGCGCAACACTGCTGGTATCAGCTTCACTGGGATCTGTTTCTTATGTTACTTCTTCAGTGATACATACAGTGGGGTGCACAACAGCACAGCCCAACAGGTTGGTGGTACTGTTTAACTATCCTGGAGCAACTGAAGTCTGCATCGGAAAGTGCTACAATGTAGCATTCCCAGAATCGATTCACCTTCGGCGTCATTACACTTCGAATAACGTGACTACTCGCTATCGACACAACACATACTACAGCATCTCTGGCCAAAATTACACGTTTCTGCACTGTGCAGTACCGTGATATTTCAAAATTCTCTTTATGGAAGCCTATCACCGTCTGTATTACGGCATAGGCTAATAATAACGAAATTGTCACTCTTTCGCTTTCCAAATAATAATCAAATTTAATGCACATAATGTATAACTTTGAGTTTTAATATAGTACTTGTTACGTGTTTACGATTATAATAATATAGCACATTTCTATACACGGTTATTTGGTAATACTGCATTCAAGATTAAGAAAAAAAAACAGTATTCAGCAAATCAATTCATTGTGGTATACGAAATTGTATCTAAAGTCCATCCCTGTATTTTAATAATACCGAATGTGATTAATATTACACCACAGCAGCCTCAAGTACAGAAATATGCTATATTCAAGAGTGATACGGCTTTTCTTCAGTCCATGTCGGACGCTCGTTTCGGAACTCAATAGTTAAATTAAACTAACCTAATTTCACTTAACCTTAACTAACATGATTTCTGTAAGTAAATATTCTGTCACTATAACACGAAATTTCAACGAACCGGTTCGTTAAACAATAAGAAAGTCAGATCAGAAAAGGAATGTCTGGCGCCAGTTAAAGATCTTCACGATCATATCTGTTTCACATTTCGGAGTTAGTGGGTTTTCTTCGTATCTGATTTTAAGGTCCCGTGTTCAGTTTCCCGTGAAAAAATATTGAAAGTGGTGTCAATTTATTCAAATGGTAATGTACATTCTGAAAATTGATGGTGATTATCTCAGTTCGGCAACTGGAGGGGGGAGGGAGTGGGAGGAGAGAAAGGAGACACAAAATTCCGCTTTAATCAGGATAAATTTGTGCTGAAGCATTAAAATTAGTCTTGTTATGTTCAGTTTTAAATGAAACAACATCATAAGGATTATCTAAGTACTAATGCCTATTTTAAAAAGTGGGGTGGGATTTCTAATGTCAAAAACATGAAAGATTTTTTTTTCTTTTTTTGCAGTTTCGTTTCGTTTCCGTGGCAGCTTCATCGTTTCTAATGTTTTGTCTACTTTTTTGCTGGAGAAGCTAGAAATAGAAGCAAGTGAATGGGAGGTGTACTTTCAACGGGGGTCTACATTTAACAGGAGGTCTACATTTAACGGGAGGTGCACATATAATGTACTAAACGTGTATACACCACACACACATATAGGAAAGCGGATAAATGGTCCTAGACAGTGGGCAAGCACGGTAAAGCGACGGCTACACAGAAAACCAGTAAATAGATACGGGATATATACAATGGAAGTTGATCCAGTACATTCATCAAGGAGACAACAGATGTAGGGGGAGATATTCAGAAACTGAAATTAGCTCTTGTGAATTTAAGGCGCGGGCTCCACGCATCGCGCACCACTGTAAAATATACAAAACATGAAGTTAAAAACCTTATTTTAATTTATCTTTGAATTGGAAGGAGCAAATTGTAGTCCGTTCTTCTGAACCTAAAACTCCCTTCCTCTTCTCATAAACTTGAACCAACCACGTTATCTATACCATTATTGGGCTTGAACTAGACATTTCAAGCAGTTCCACCAATAAGTAGACCCAAAACTAGAATCGCTGAAGTTTAAACGCAAAAGGAACAAAATTATTAAAAAGAATATTTTTTCATGTTTTGACATTTCGACCCCATTCCCAATATTTAAAACCTGATTTGTTACTTTGTGGTGTTGCTTCACTTAAAACTGAACTAATGAGGCTAATTTTAATGCTCAGGCACTCACTTATCCTGAATAACGAGACATTGTGTGTTTTAGTAATTTTTCCCCTCCCCCTGCCTCCAAGTCTCAGAACTGAGATGGCCACCATAAATTTTCTGGATGCACACTACCATTTGAATAAACTGACACCACTTTTAATATTTCTTCACGAAACTGCGCACAGCAAACAGTACTCTGGTTTTTGGGATTTAAACCCCTCCCTTCCCCTAATAAATGAATCAATACTGTTATTTATTCACTTATTTCACTTGCACTTGTATTTCAAGCAGTTCCAACAAGTACGTGTAGATCAATTGTAAGACACGCTGACGTTTGCACGCAAATGAAACGAAACTGCTAAAAAATATTTTTTTATTTGTTTTACATTTGGACCTACACCCTACTATTTATAATATGTGTTATTAGATACTCTTTATGATATTGCTTCACTTAAAACTGAACATAGTAAGACTATTTCTAATGCTCTAGAACACATTTATCCTGAAATTTTGTGTCTTAGTAGCTAATTTCACCCTTCTTCCTGTTCTCGAGTCGCGGAACTGATACGGCCACCATCAATTTTCTGAATGATCACTTCCATCTAAATAAAAGGACACCACTCTTAATATTTCTTCACGAAACTGCACACGACACTAATTAAATAAAGCCAGTAAGTATCAACAATTAGATTCTGTGATACGTCATATAAGAATGCTTTAGTGTTGTGGGCTATCAGATAATAATAAATTTGGTTGGGTTTGAGTAGGGAACTACTATAATGGATGCACTTTAAATACTACCCTGGGTCTGAATTTCAATATGTCTTTGACATTTATGTTCAATCATGAACCATCCACTTCCCAACACATAAAACATAGAATTTTCCTTCTTTGAAGTAATTTTCTTTTGGAAACTCAAGATGCTTTGAGTACAAAATGTAAACTATAGCATTCTACCACGGGATTATTTTTAGACAAAGATATAGAAAACTATTTAAGTATATAGTTCATAGTCGAGGTATTTAAGTATGCTCACTAAAGATGTATACACAATATAGCCTATTCATTATTATCAATTTTTCCTTTCACCCCCTGAAAGTAGCAATACACCTCCTCAAAATAAGAATTCAGGAAGTAAACCTGAGTGCGATCAGTGATTCTCACAGACTCCTCCTGTAGGGGCTGTCATCCCAAAAATTCTTGACTGCACCCCAAACTTAAAAATGTTGTCAAAAGTCTATAGAGACCGTGTAAATCTTATACCATCCCAAAATGTCAATTGAACACCCCCAAAACTAAAAATCATGGCAGAATCCCTTAGTGCAATACTCAGAATAAACAACCACTGACCGCCATTTTACAGTAATAATGGGAATATTTTCCCACTTAGGGGAGACCAGGGCTGGTTATCACTGTTTTTGGTTTTTGGATTATAACTTCGTAGGAAAGAAAGTTATTAAAGTATTGATTGTTCTGTATGAACTTTGGTATCTCTTCCACACAATACCATGGTTTTCATTAATAAATGGTATTAAGAAAGAGGCATTTTTGATGTTTGAAAAATGTCTTCCACGTGCCCTGTCTCTGGGCTGGTTGTCTCACTTAACAGGGTCGGTTGTCCCAGCTATTTTAAATAGAAAATACAGTAAATCTTAACTTTAAATAAAAATAATGTATTTTTAAAGTGCAGCAAAGAGAACTCACAAAATTCTACATCCGTAAGAAATTTTAAACTATAAAACACAATGCAAGACACATAACTTGTGCAAGGACAGTTGTCTCAGGTATTAGAGATCTTAAAATTGAAATTAAATTTCAGTAAGACAATAATGGAAAAATATGTTAAAAAGAACCAGCAAATTGTAGGCCTACAATAATAATAAATGTGAATTACACATAATGCAGTTTGTAGAAGGACAAATAATGCGTATTAGAATTTAAAGTCAAAATAACTTGGTGTTACATGAATCATAAGCCTACTAACATAACTGAAATGTAAGTATGAAAGAAGAATAAAAAGCTGTGATTTAGCCTATTAGTCAGACTCTGCGCAAGAAATAGAGGACTCACAGTTCCGGCAAACTTAAAAACTAGAACCAGGATCAGGGATACACTGGTCGTGCAACCATTCTTTACATTCAGTACATTGTACCCAACCTTCTTTGGGCAAACTATTTGAAAATGGTTCTAGACAAACTAAGCAGTAACATTCTTCATCGGCACTTTCAGAGTCTCTGTCATTGTCATGTGCGGATTTTGTTCTAGGCCTACCTCGTCTGCCTGAAGTGGCTGGAGATTTACATGAACCTTCTTTTTCAGAAAACAACTGTTTTCTTGAAGGATGCAGTGAAGATTTAATCATCCTCTCTTTAGATATTTGTCCTTGTTCATCGGAAGTGTTGTGTGATTTCAATCCTCTTCCTTTCTTTTTGTGCTCTCTTTTTTTAATTTTCCAATTTTCTTTTCACTGGAATGTCTGTTAAGATAGCGGTTTCTCTTTTGCGAGTGGTTCTTTTATTTGTACTACGCTGTTCTGCTTCTCGCAGCGGCCTAATCATTTCAAGGGAAAATTATAGTGGTTGGCTTACTACATCATTGGAACTTCCAACTGGAGTGGTTATCTTCGGCTGAATTACATCAGACTGGGTAGGCCTATGTCTTTCAGAATTGTTCGTAGGTCGAGGTTGATCGGTAGGATTTGTCTGGATGTCATGGTCGTTAGTTGGAAAATCAGGATTACGTCCAATGTCGGAATCAGGTTAGTTGGAAGTATTAATTATGAGGTAGGCCTAACTCCATTTGTGATTCGGGTCGATCAGTTACATACGATGGAAGGAAGTCGGCTTCAGAAAAAATATGTTCATTATAAGGGTAAATGCCAGTACCTTGAAAACCAGACTGAATGTTTGCTGGTGTCATAGCAAGGGGATAAGCAGATGCCATTATCTTAGGGATGTCATAAATAGCCATCGTCTTACCAGGATTGTTGCATGCAGATGTAATGTACTGTTTTAGTGGTCCAAACAAAGTTCTGTCTAAGGAATGTAGGCGGTGAGAACAATGTGGTGGGAACGATAGCGTGACTACATCGTGTTCCTTTGCGAAGTCTAGACCTTCAATGCTTAGGTGGGAAGTGTGATTGTTCAGGAGCAACAAAATTTGTTTCTCATGTGAGCATCGAACTACATAAATAAAGTGTTGAAGAAATGTAACAAAATGTGATTCTGTCATCCATCCAGATGGGTTAGCATATCCCTTTGAGACTAGAGGTCCACCTACAATAAAATGGTCCTTGAAGAGAACACGCGGAAAGACAAAGAAGGGTGGTATGTGATTTTCGACTGCCGAAACTGCTGTAGCTAAAGTTACTAAGTTTCCCCTGTCGGCCAAAACCATGGCTCCCAGTTGCTTGAATCCTCTTCGAGCGATTACTTTGTCTGGTCTCTGCACCGACGTTACTCCCGTTTCATCCATATTCCAAATGTCTTGCGGTAGAAACTTGTGCCTCTTCATGACCGTCAGAAAGGTTGCGAAAAAGTCGTTCTACATTTGTGCGATTGAACGCTGAAGTCCTTGCTAAACTATTTGCCTCTGGTACACGCCTACTTATTTCAGGATGCCTCTTCAAAAAAGCAGTCAAGCAATCTGCACCGGCCATTTTACTTTTATGCTAATTTGACGGAAGTTTAAGGTTATTTGCTTCAGCAACTTGAAATGACAATTTACGAACTTCGCTTGTAGTCAATCCAAAGTAAATATCGGCGGTACGAAGCAAGTACGCACTTAATTGTTGTTCTGCGGCATCTGGAAAAACTTGGCGGTTTTTTATATATCCAACGGGTATTGTTGATGCAGATACATTCTTATCAGTAATATCACAGTCGGAGATTTTCTTTACCTATCGAGATAAAGTTCTATAATTCACATTAAAGTCTCTGGCAGCCTGTCGAATTGAACGTCCTTCCAACTTAACACTTCCAGCAGCTGTTAGCATCAGGTGGGATTTCTCCTTTGTTTGTTGATTTTTTGAAATTCCGAACCATTGTGCTCTAAAAAAAAAGGAAATGCAAATTAAACAAGCACGGGGTACCCCATTCAGTACGTGACAACCATCCCGACTTGCCATGTTTATTTTTTGTACGACTTCCATAGAACATAGGACGAGATCCAAGAAATATAAATGATTAAAAATATAGCATTATAAACAAACATTTATAAAACCATATTGAAACTTCCAAAGTTCCTGGGTGAATAGTACAACACGACGCACAACCAAAGCAAAGAAAAATACTTGAATACTCTCAAAGAGCTTTTTCCTTTCACACAAATACTTCTGGCGTCTTCCTGCTACAACTAACTCACAATGCACTCTGGGTACATTACACGGGGGTTCCATTACACGTCACCAACGAGAGGCACAGATTCATGCGCCATATATGAACTGAATACTTGCTGTTGTGACTACGAACCCGTGTGACAACCAGCCCCGGTTTCCCCTATTTTGCGCAAAAAATAGAACAACAATATTTAAAAGTGTATTAGTTTGTTACATACGGTTTATATATATATATATATGGTACTTAAACGACGGAACCATAGCTGGAGATCCGGATACTATATTAAATACATTAAAGGATATCCATAAGAAGGCAATTGGTCTTGACCTTAATTTTTCTAAATGTGAGATTGACTTTTTAGAAACTACAATCGAACAAACACACATACTTCTCACAATGTTCAACGAAGTGGCTCCAGGCATTCAATTAATGTCTCCGTCAAATGCTTTTCTTCTAGGTGCTGCCCTCTCTACTCACGCAAGGAGATCCTTATTAATTGAAAAAATAGCCACACTTGAAACGTACTTTTCACGTCTTTCATCGATCTCTGCACACTCAGCATTTTATGTGCTAAGATCTTCTTTTACCATACCAAGGTTATTATATTTTCTGCGTTGTTCGCCTTCTTGAAGAGAAGAAGATCTACTCGAACGTTACGATAAAACCATTAAATCTGGTTTAGAATCCATCCTAAATTGTTTCCTTCCTGACCACACATGGCTTCAGGCTTCTCTCCCTGTCAATTTTGGAGGATTAGGCATTCGTCGCGCCTTAGATTTGACTATTCCCGCCTTCTTGGCGTCATTCTATGGTTCCCGATGCCTGATAGAATCACTTCTCCAAAATGGTATCAGTTCTCATGGGGATTCTGAGATTGAGACTTGCTCTTCAACTTGGTCATTATTAGTTGGATCATTCTTGCCCGAACTCGATACTAGATCAAAGCAATTTACATGGGATGAAGCCATTATCAAATCACCCTCTCCTTTTTACTTCAGACTGCAGAAAACTTAGAAGACAAAGCCACAATAATTGCCGCGTCTTCCTTCGAAGCAGGTGGGTGGCTCAAAGCTCTACCTTCGCCCCCTCTAGGCCTTCACCTCAGTAATGAATGTTTCCGAATAGCAGTTGGAATTCGCCTGGATGCAGATATTTGTGAAAGTCACAAATGTCAGGCATGTAAAAATGAAGTAAATAAAAAAGGATTACATGGCCTTTCTTGTTTCAAAAGCGCAGGTAGACATGTAGACATCCTTGTCACTCGAATGTTAATGACATTATAATGAGAGCACTAATCTCAGCTGGCATTCCTGCAGTACGAGAACCTATTGGATGTAGTAGAACAGACGGAAAAAAGACCAGATGGGATGACTCTGTTACCCTGGAAGAGAGGAAAACCGTTAATTTGGGACTTCACTTGCTCAGACGCGTTCGCTCCTTCCAATCTCCCTTTTTCCTCAATCCAGGCGGGAAATATCGCCAGTCGAAAAGAAGCGGAAAAAAGAAGAAAATATAATAATCTTGCACAGAAGTACCATTTCATACCCATTGCTATCGAATCTAGTGGTTCATGCAGAAAAGAAGGCCTCAACTTCATAAAAGAAATAGGTAAGCGTATCACAGATCATCTGGTGATGATACAGCAAGCACCTTTTTTATCCAAAGAATAAGCATGGCAATTCAAAGAGGTAATGTAACTTCAATTCAGGGAGCCATACCCAAAGGCAAAAAATTAGATGGGATATTTCTACTGTAATTTTGATTAATTTGACGGAATGTTTGTCACTATCCATAATTATAAGTAGGTAACCGTTAACATGAAGCCTGCCGTTGTAGCAGATGAAATGTTTCCTGAAGGAGCTGGTCCATACATGGAGATGGAAGAGGTAGGAGGTTCTGATGGCCTGTTTATGTGTTTGGCCGTAAATGAGAAAGCGGTTCATACAGACTTTTTCAATGATTTCGAAGATATAGTTGATGATGACGATCTGCAGTGATTGTGATGGTGGCCTTTCGAATCTTCTGAACTTAATTTCTTTGCCAGAAATTATGTTTCTTTTAATTAAGTATATTTTATTACTATATTAATACAATATTAATCAATATTCTTTTATATATATATATTAAATGGGTAATTGCATTCTGAGTTAAATATCTACGTTGATTTACTGACCCGCTGCTAATCACAAACTGTAAGGTGGGGCACGGGACAAGATATGCTATCTCCTGTTTACATGCCTAACCTTTTATATGAGGCCCAAACATTTCAGAAGAGCCCCTTCTAGCGTCCTGGCTACAGACATGTTCATTTGGTTTTCTGTATACCACAAGATTTCTGTATAGATCAGTTTCTATTGTCCATATTTCCATAATGATTTGAAATTGCGTACCTATTTTGCACCTAAGAAATAAAGAAACGTTCGCTTCACTGTATTTCATGATAATAGTTGAGCTTTAGTTCAATTTATGTTCGAAGGTATTTTTATTCAAGTTCAAAAATGAATCAAAGGTATTGAAACAAAATACAATTTGTTAGAAAACTGAAAAACGTGATAAAGAATTTGCAGTGAACGTTTATCATAACAAGCTTCACGCGCTTGATAACCTGCTTATAATCAACAGTATCTTCCATGTGACGTCATACACCATTCAGCCAATGAAGATGTACAGGAATTTATGTTACCTGATATTTGTAAATCTTGTATCAGGGATTATGTACTTGATATGAACGTTTATGGAACTAACTGTAGGTTGCGTCAGACGAAACATTATTGACTTAACAAAGGATGTTAGAATAGATCAAAATAAAATAAAAAACAAACTTAATCCGAAAGTGACAACGTAAGCAGACAGAGTATAGGAGAGTGCTATTTACACAAAATAAAAATATTGATATGCTAATTTGGAAATATGTACTATTAATTAAGAAACACAAAAAAACGAGAGAAATCTCTGTTTTACAAGCTGATCGCTTTCATTTTAAGTCTTTTTCACACTTTTAATTTATGACTCTGCATATACAGAGATACCTGGCGTTGGTACATTAGTATTCAGGTTTTTCAGTTTTGGCTATCCTCTGATTCTAAGATCCTTAGATAAGTCAGTGACGTCACGTGAGATGCAACCTATAGTTCTATAAACGTTGCTCGATATGTATATTTTACTAATTCGAAATAGAGACAACTCCGAGAAGCAAAAGAGTAAATGCAGACTCGTGAGTCCGTAACAATTGAAAATCTAATAAAAGTATAACGACCGTGGAGACTAGATGTGATGAGAGAGTGTAAATTTGTGTGATTCTTTCGAATTAATTTTACATTATTACATACAACAAACAACTTATATTTAAATAAACGGAAATGATTATTCAAGCAGCTGGAGGTGATTGGCGGAATGCCCTGGGTAGTGTATATCGAGATAAAAGTAAACCAACTGAAATTCGAAGTAGTAACATTACGGCTGCTAAGGCTGTTGCAGATGCAATCAGGACAAGTCTTGGACCAAAAGGTATGGATAAAATGATTCAGACAGCTAATGGGGAAGTAACTATCACAAACGATGGCGCTACAATCTTAAACCAAATGGATGTCATGCATCCTGCAGCAAAGATGCTTGTAGAATTGGCAAAGGCTCAGGACATCGAAGCTGGTGATGGTACAACGAGCGTTGTTGTTGTGGCTGGTAGTCTATTGCAAGCCGCCGAGAAATTACTAATGCGAGGAATCCACCCAACCATCATCTCAGATGCATTCCAGCGGGCGGCGAGTAAGTCTGTGGAAATCCTGAAGGAGATGGCCACTCCAGTGAATTTGACGGACAAGGAAAGTCTTATCAAGAGCGCTTCTACCGCTTTAAACTCGAAAGTTGTATCTCAGCATTCAAGTATGCTAGCTCCATTAGCCGTGGAAGCTGTTTTGCAGGTGGTTGATCCCACCAAGGATAAAAACGTTGATCTGAAGGATATTAAAATCATTAAGAAGCTTGGTGGTACTGTAGAGGATACACAGCTGGTCGAGGGTTTGTTGCTCACTCAAAAGGCCGCAGGTGTAAATGGACCAAGGAAAGTAGAAAAAGCAAAAATAGGACTCATCCAGTTTTGCATATCGCCTCCCAAAACAGATATGGAAAACAGTGTGATAGTGGCTGATTATGCTTCGATGGACCGAGCGTTAAAAGAAGAGAGGAGCTACATTCTCAACATAGTGAAGCAAATTAAGAAGGCTGGATGCAACGTGTTGCTGGTCCAGAAATCCCTTTTGAGGGATGCAGTAAGTAGTCTTGCGTTACATTTTCTGGATAAAGTCAAAGTTATGGTAGTGAAGAATATCGAAAGAGAGGACACTGAATTTGTATGTAAGACATTAGGATGTCGTCCAATAGCCAGTCTAGATCATTTTCTCCCTGAATATTTGGCAAGTGCCGAACTGGTAAAAGAAGTTTTTACAGGCAGTAGCAAATTCGTCAAGGTAACAGGGATTCAGAGTCCTAGCCGAACGGTGACTGTTCTAGTTCGTGGGAGCAATAGATTGGTTCTGGATGAAGCTGAGAGATCTCTGCATGATGCCCTGTGTGTTATTAGGTGCCTTGTAAAAGAAAGAGCGTTGATCGCAGGTGGAGGAGCACCAGAGACGGAGTTAGCATTGAGATTGGCGCAAGAAGCACAGACGATAACTAATGCCGATTCCTACTGTTTCAAGGCTTTCGCGAGTGCCTTAGAAGTCATCCCGTCCACCTTAGCCGAGAATGCAGGGTTGAACCCTATTGCAACTGTTACTGAGCTGCGCAATCGGCATGCCCAGGGGGAGAAGACGGCTGGAATTAACGTTAGGAAGGGCGCAGTAACTAACATATTGGAGGAGAATGTGGTCCAGCCATTGCTGGTCTCTACTAGTGCTATCACTCTCGCTTCAGAAACTGTTCGCAGCATCTTAAAAGTTGATGATATTCAAATTGCCTTATGCATATAAGTTTTGATGAGTTAACAGAGTTTAATTTTTGAAAAACATTTGAAAATTCAAGTTATAAGGGTGAGCACAATGCTGTGAAGAATCTTTCTTCCCGGAGCAGCGTTTGAGGAAACTGGGGTAGATTCCTAGACCCAGTTGAGCGTACAGACTTTTGGTCGCTTTCGTTTCGTTCATGTTGTTTTGTCTCCATTAATTTACACGTGTTTCTGTTATTTGTTATGTGAAAAATTATCGTGATTTTAAATAAGTTAATCTTCATTCGATTATTGACGTAAATGCAAACTTATTAAATTCAAGGGATTGTTTTCCGTATGTATAATTTGGAAGATATAAATATCTAATATTTGTTATGCTTGGATATGAGTTTAAAAATTATTAGAATATCTTTATACTGATGTATAAAATATTAATATAAATCCGTGTAAGGAAACGTTTTGGACAAAACAAGGAAGTACAACTTAACTTGACCGTAGTGTGTAAAATAAGCAACTAACCATAAGCTCCAATGAAATATCCATCCTTCTACTACATTGGAATATAGTTAAATATTTAATTGGGGTTTTCGTTACTCCTGGAAATCGCATTTTTTAAAGAAAAAAGTTTCACCATTTTATCCAACTGGTATAATAAAATTAGGTACTCATTAAAATCAGTAGTAAGTTTCATTACACATCGAAAATTATGAACATAGAATCTGTTTACGAGTGCAGAAGCTATGAAAACAGTGATAACAATATAAGACGATAAGGTTTCAATAAATAAACCACTGTGCAAGATAGATGAAAAATAAAATTTATCTTTTGGTAAGTTATATAAAATTGCAAAATAGTTTTGTATATTTCGAAAACAATACATTATTTTAATTGCTGTATACAAACATGTTTAATGATTTCAGAAAATACCTACTTAGAATCTTGAAACAAACAGCGAGCCCCATTTTGCCCAAAAGTTTTCCTCCCAATTTTGTCTGACTGGGTAATGTTTAAGATTTTTGGATGGCTCTGCTTCGTAAGTTGTACAAGGTTAAATAAACTACCATGAAATTACCATTCCAACTGACGAAACTGACTCTGATGGAACCAGTAAGTAATTCAACTCCCACTCGCTTTATAGCACCATCAGTCCGACCTGGGAGATACACCACCCCGTTTTATCTACCTATCTCGTCTTGTAAAAGTTTCACCTACTAATCAAGTTGAAACGAAAATTTGCATATTATTAGTTGCCAGGCAGGACATCAGAAAATATTCAAGATTGAGGAAGTCTAATATGAATGAAGGGAAGATCTTTACTATATCTATTACGATTGAAGAGAAGACAAATAATAGTGAACATGGTACATGTGAATGTCCAATTAATCTTTATTGGGATCTAAAATGAATCAGTAGCTATCAGCAAAGTAAGATTAAGGTTCACATTATTCGGTCACTTCATAGTGAAGTTATTACCTAACCTAGCCTAACTCTAGCCTAAGTTAACCTTATTTTTAAAATGCAAGTCAGCTGTTTAATTATGGTAGCTACGAATTGTCAAATGCATCTCAAATAGATGTTGCCATAACGTTAGGTTGCTGTGATATACCAGATGAAATCTAACCTACAACTAGTAAAAGTTATGAATTAGTATAGACCTAAGTGCGAGAATTATTTTTTTTAAATCAAAGGGAATAGGCAATATTTCAGCCCAATTAATTAAAGCGAGAGGAACGGTACTAATCAAGAAACTCCATAAATTGATAAACACTATATGCAGATAGGAGAAGCTTCCAAAAGAATGGAAAACCTCAATAATAGTTCCGGTTTATAAAAAAGGCGATAAATCGGACCGCGGAATCTCGTTACTCCCAACATGTTACAAAGTATTGAGTAATGTACTGCTAACTCGCCTAAGTATATACGTAGATGAAATAATTGGAGATCACTAATGTGGATTTAAAAGAAATAGATCCACATTGGACCAGAGTTTCGCCTTGAGACAAATCTTCGAGAAGAAATGGGAGGACAATGGTACTGTTTACCAGCTATTGATTGATTTTAAGAAGGCGAAAAGCTATAAAGTATCCTGGTGCAATTTGGAATTCCGACGAAACTTGTGAAAATGTGTCTCAGCGACCCCATAAGCAGAGTACGGGTAGGTAATATGACAGATAGTTTCAAGATTCGCAACGGATTGATATAGTAGAAGCGTGCGATGAGATAGGTCTACAGGTAAACAGAGACAACAACATACATGATAACAAGCTGAAACACAGGCAAAAATGGAAATAGGTACATATCAATTAAGAATGAGAACATAGAGAAGTGAACACATTTAAATACTTAGGAGCATATGTAACAAGCAGAAACGAGGTAAGGGAAAAATAAAAAGTCGTTTAGTATCGAGCAACGCCTGTTTCTATTTGGTCCAGAAACTTCAAACCTCGCGATTCATATCAAGGATGTTGAAATTGAAAATACACAGAACAGTTATGCTGCTGATAATACTTGACGGTTGCGAAAGTTGGATTACGACCCTAGCAGATGAACGTTAATTAAGAGTGTTTGAAAATAAGGTGTTGAGAAAGACATACGAGCCGAAACGGGGCGAGATGACTGGAGAGTGGAGGAGACTGCATAAAGAACTTCGTGGACTTTAGGACTCGCCCGATGTAAGAATAATGAAATCATGACGACTAAGATGGGCAGGCCATGTAGCTCGGATAGAAGAAAAATGAAGATTATATTCCATCTTGGTTGGAAAGCCGTAGGGAAAGAGACCGTTGCTAAAACCGAGACGACGTTGGCAGGACAGTATTAAAAAGGATCTTTGAAAAGTAGGTGTTTGCCATGAAAATAATTTGGTCTTACCCTGGTGAACGTTTGTTACTACAGCGATGAACTTGCGACTTCCGTAAGCTCTAGAGTAAGTAGGTAAGCGAGCATTCTATTTAGGTCCTATTTCCTAGACCACGCCCAGTAAGATTTGCTTCAAATTGGTGTTTACTTTGATACATGTAACATCTATGCAGCATTAGCATTCATCAACATTACATCATATAGAATCGTGAAAATACAGTTCGTATCTAGAAGAAAACTGCATTCTGCAACCTTCAGACTTCATGTATTCAAAACTACGCGTGTATCGTATTTCACATATGACAGTATAATATGTATACGCAGAATATAAATACTTGTAACTTCAAATAAGCATCAAACGTCGTTTCTGTGTATAAAAGGCATTCTCAGCACACGTCCACTAGGATAATGCAACTCCACGAAGATCTATCACTTCCAATGCTTGCCGATGTTATAGACTTTCAATGTCGATTATTCTGGACTCGCATGCAACATTCACCTTACCCATCATTACACACCATTGGTACCGCTCATCCTATCCGACAAATCCACCGTATGCCTCACCCTACTTAACATCCCTATCCACAACACAGATCACCTGTCTCAAAGCAAATGAATAGAAAATAGAAAATCAAATACATCTACTTTTATGGAAGGAACTAATTCCACCTCAGCCTCCCTGACCTCATTATAACATCTTTCCTTCACCACGAATAAATAACTTATCTTCCTCCACCTCGTCATTTATCAATTCAACCTACTTTTGGTCCTCATTGACTTGCCCTAGGGATGCGACAGTTGCTCCCTATTCAATCACATATATTTGCAAAGACTTTTTTCAGTTTTGCAAAGACCTTTCGTCCTCAGACCTAATAGACACACTTGCTCAAGATCTACAGCGCTTCAGTTCAGCTGAGAACATGCTTGATAAAATTCCTATAGCCATTGAAATATTGCAAAATATTTTTTCTGCAATGCAAAAATAAAAAGATTCTCTTTTCTGCAATTTATGATCTATTTTACATCTGTATTCCATCTTAATGTGATTCAAGTTCACCTTTTACATCTGGCACCTTCTCCTCTCTCATAATTTAGAGATCACTTCACAATTAATTTTTCATTTCATATACGTATTAGAACTGCGACAGTGGCGTTCTATTTTAAACTTCAAGTACGTTCTTTCTCACCTAGTCAACAACACAAAGTGAAGGCATGGGCCTCAAAAAGGCTCGAAATTTCTACTTCTTAGTTTTTCGAAACGACAATTTTCCAACGGTCAACGGTCAAAATTCTTATTGTAAATCGAAGCAAACATACTTTACAATATGTTACGCGTTCTATGACATAAAGCAGATGACAATAGCTTTCTTTTCGTTCTTGATACTCTTTCTGTCTGAGGATGGGATGGACAAGCTCACTTAATTATTTTCTAGCTGACATCAATCAATTACAACTCTCGAGAATAGAAAAAAATAGGGTTGCCAGACGTCCCGTTTTGCCGGGACAGTCCCGGTTTTCATATAAATAATTGTCCCGATAAACACTTTCGGGACGCCTGTTTGTCCCGGTTCTGGTTCAGCTAGTGTAACTGCAGATAGTGAAGAAATACCGGTTAAACGGATTTGTGGTCGTAGCACCTTAAGTTGTGAGGTAAGGATGAGCAAAAGAACAAATGGTGCAAGTTTCAAACTTATAGCATTAAATTATGACTGACGCCCAGTTGCGCTATCCGCACGCCGGTTTTTGTTCTTGTGACTGAATTCATCCTTAGTGTTCCCAAGTGTAATACTAACGTGGAAAGGGTATTTCCTATCATGAGCGTGCAACGGACAGAGGAACAAAATCACATGTACGTGTCAACAATTGAAGGAATAGTTAAATGTACCGTATATCGAATGAGCTACCTCAGAGTTCTATGATTATGTAAGCCAGCAGCAATATCAGGAGGTTATCATATTATAGGTTAGGTTATGGATTTCATTATAGGTAATATATGGTGGAACGTTATTTCAGTCAATGCGCAATTTATT
>JAGDQP010021423.1:0-31756 GCA_022664845.1 Lepisma saccharinum
AAACAAGAGATACAGTATGGAAATTATAAAAGTGTATGCTCCAACAAGCTCACACCAGAAGGAGGAAGTCGAAGACCTATACGAGGAGATACAGAAGATTTTGGATAGTAGCAAATCGCATTATAAAATTGTAATAGGAGACTTCAATGCGAAAGTAGGAACCAAGCAGAGTAGTGACACGAAAGTAGGAAACTTTGGATTTGGCAAAAGAAACAAGAGAGGAGAGAAGTTAGTGGAATTCTCAGAAGCCAACAGACTGTTCATTTCCAACACATTCTTCAAGAGGAACTGGACATGGAAAGGCACAAATGGGATCAAAAACGAAATAGACTACGTTCTATCGAATAACATAGAAAATCTGCAAGATGTGTCTGTTCTGAACAGTTTCAAAGTCTCGAGTGATCATAGGATGGTGAGATGTAAGCTGAAACTAAATACTAGACTTGAGAGAAAGAAGCTTATCAGAGGAAAACCGCCAGTTTTAGATCTGGAAAATTAGGAAAACACGGACAGATATTCGAGACAGAACTAAGTAACAGATTCAGTGCCTTGGAAGAGTTAGAGGATGAAGAAGACATCGATAGCAGAAATAAAATACTAACTGAGATAATAAGAGAGACAGCCAAGGAAATAGCAGGCACCAGAAAATAAAAAGGGAGCAAGATCTCAGAAGAAACTAAACTCTTGATGAAGAAAAGAAGGGAAATGAAAGAAGAGGAAAATTGTACAAAGAGGATTGAGTACATAGAACTAAATAAAACCGTAAGGAAGAAAATAAGAGAGGATGTACGAAGATATAACGTAAATATTGATAGAAATACAATCGAGGAAAACAAGAGCCTGAAGAAAGCCAAACAGCAGCTCATGATAGGGAAAAAGCAAATAATTGCAATTAAGAGACCAGACGTAACACGAAATAAGGAAGAAATTATAAACATATTTGAAAATTTCTACAGAGTATTGTAGTACTCCGAGGAAGAACTAGGAAATGAAGACTTAGAAGAAAATGATGTAGAAGTCCCAGGCGTAATGAAAGAAGAAGTTGATAAAGTACTTCGAGGGATGAAAAACGGAAAATCGCCAGGAGAAGATGGACTCACAGCAGATATATTTAAATTGGGAGGTGAAAAAAAGAAAGAGGAACTTGCTAAATTATTCACGATGTTCCTGAGGAAGAGAGAAATGCCCTCAAGTTGGAATAATGCTGTTATAATTTTGTTGCACAAGAAAGGGGACAAAGAACGCGTGGAAAATTACAGACCAATTAGTATACTGTTAGTTCTATACAAAATGTTCACCAAAGCTATTTTGAATCGTATGGAACGGGACTTGGATTTTAACCAGGGAAGGGAACAAGCCGGATTTCGTCGTGAATTTAGCACAATGGACCACATACAAACATTGAATGAAGTTATTGAAAGGACTAATGAATAAGAACTTCCACTATGTTTGGGATTCATATCTTTTGAAAAAGCATTCGATTCGGTCTCTTTGTCAGCAGTACTTAAATCACTTGAACATCAAGGCATCGAAAGTGCATACATCAAGTTACTGCGAAACATTTACTCCACTGCTACATCTGTCATTAGACTACATCAAGAAAGTGAAAAATTTTAAATTGGAAAGGGGGTGAGGCAAGGAAATTCAATTTTTCCAAAACTGTTTTGTGCGGTCCTGGAGAGAGTGTTCCAAAATTTAAACTGAGATAAAGGGGGAATAAAAATTAATGGCGAATATCTTCATCACCTATGGTTTGCTGATGATATAGTCCTGTCTGCTTCAAATGCGGAAGAACTACAAACCAGAATGGAAGAACTGAGTAACGAGAGTTCGAAAATAGGCCTTAAAATGAACTTAAGTAAAACAAAAGTAATGTACAACCAACATGCTACAAAGAAGGAAGTGAAGATTAACGGAGAGACAATAGGCATAGTTGATGAGTATGTTTACCTAGGCCAGCTCAAAACATCGAATGCTAGGTTGACTAATGAAATAAATAGAAGATGTTAAATGGCGTGGAGTTCGTTTGGAAGACTACACTTTATTTTCAAAAGTAAACTATACCAATGTCTGACGCGTAAAGTTTATAATCAATGTGTCTTACCCGTGATGATGTACGGCTGAGAAACTTAGACATTGAATGCGCAAACGACTCAAAGATTGAGAGTCACACAAAGAGCAATGGAGAGACGCATGCTAGGAATGAGCAGGAGGGACAGGAAGACAAATGAATGGATTCGCGCACAAACAAAGGTAGAGGATGTAATCAAGACTGCGAAGAAGATGAAGTGGAGATGGATCGGTCACATAGCTAGACGAATAGATGGAAGATGGACGACAAATGTACTACAGTGGATTCCTAGAGAAAAGAAACGACCGAGACGACGTTCAAATGTAAGATGGGTAGATGAAATCAAGCATTTTTCAGGAGTTACATGGATGAGAATAGCAGCAGACCGAGAAATGTGGAAAGAAAATGGGGAGGCCTTCATCCAGCAGTGGATAGAAAACGGCTGAATATGATGATGATATATATATATATAGGATTTCTTCCAAGGCGTGAGGGTCTGGAACGGTGCCTGCCCAGCTTCGTGAGGACAATTGGGGAGCTGCTGTAAATCCTGTGGCGATCACAGTGAGAGCTTCGGCTCTCCTCTCCTAACTCGTCTGGTCAGCGTGAGAGCAGTAGACCAACTCCTCCCTCCTGGAAGAGGCCTCATCCAACAGTGGATCGAATATGGCTGTGATTTATATCCATTTTCCAATAGGAGGTTACTAAATCAAACCAATCATGCTAAATCATTCAAACTAAGCTACTTCATAAACATCACAATAGAAATGGCTTTCAAATATGCTTCTTAGCTGGTAGTAAAAGTTTATTTACCCTTGTGACTTCCATGAAAATAGTTTCTACTTCTGCCAAATAAAAATATTATGATTTTCGCATCTTGATTGATACATCTTCTAGCGGGGGGGGGGGGGAATTTATCTCTGGCAGGGACGAAAAATAAATTTGTCAGGGAGGGAAACTTATTTGCCAGGGGGGCGGGCATCACGTCCCCCAGCGAATTCGCACACTGGTTAAGTGTGGTACTATGTGAAAGCTCCATCACATTGTAGAAATTGATTGCATTCCTTTTCCTCGGCTGCAAGCGTATGAGTAAATTATAACAGTTTTGAAATGGGAAGTGTTTTTATTCACAGGAAGCACATGCAAGCACTCACACAACGTTCCCCACCGCCTCTTCTCTGAAAAACATGAGTAATCTACTGTAGCAGTATTCATTGACAACATTGGAACTACGTCATTGAACACGGTTGTAAATCGCTTTCCTAGAAATCACCCTAATTTGTTATGAATGGGCAAAAGATTTGTTACTTTTCATTAGTGGCAAGAAAACCGGCTTAAGGTTAATGTAAAGCAAAGACCTCCAACAAAAGATGGTAGCACTATCTCCGTATATGTCTAATGTATTTTTATCGTTGCATGAAATTTCAATGCTGCTCTACATTTACTTACAAAAGTAAATGGAGGTTGGATGTATAAGAGAACGAAGATATTTCCTCCATGAGAATTGATTCACTGTACGCCTAATAGTTAGACAACCAACATGACAGTACAAATATGCGCTAAAACATGGAATTCCAGGATATTTCTCCATTTGGAGGAAGAAATAATTGATTAGTTCAACATCATTTAGAGAAGCACGAGATAGGCAGAAATCCCATTCTTGTCTTGTTCAACTCCCGCCCACACACACACAGAGGGAGAGAGAGAAAGAGAGATAATGAGCATGAAAGAAGAGGGGAAAGAGCGAAAGAGAGGAGGAAACAAGGAAAGAGAGAAAGAAAAATGGCACAAGACATGGAAATAAATAAAATTTTAACGCTTATGAATACACAGTCTGCGTCTCTCTCTCTCTCTCTCTCTCTCTCTCTCTCTCTCTCTCTCTGCCCCCTTTCTCTCTGTCTTGTGTTTTTCTCTCTTTACGGGATAAATCTCCTTCAGGAGTAATGGCGAACATAATTTACAATGCTTAATTCCTTTAAGAATCCGGACGTGGAATCGAACCAACGACCTTGAGAATGAGTTTGACACGCAGACCACTTAGCTACACAGACCATAACAAAAGAGTTGTTAAATCAGTCATCAAACTCGCTACTCTCAGCCGTTTTTTATTCATCCTAGCTTTCAGTACATACTGTCCACGTTCCCATGGTCACTAATTTAAGATCTACAAAAAATGCAAAAGAAAAAGCCATTGTTAATAATAAATATGTACATATAAAATTACATTGTGTAAGAAAAAAGAAGAAAAAATCTTACCCCCCGCCAGGAATCGAACCATGATTCTTTTATTTCGCAAGCCAATGTGCAACCAATGCACCACGCTGGTAGCTGGCAATACGTTGTTTCGCCGTTGTATTTACAGTCATTCCATGACATACTTGCGTCCCAGGCGAACGCACCAGGAAAGACTGTCGCGCACGCGCAGAACTCCTTCAACTATTAATACAGCCGAAAAGCGTTCACCTCACAACTGGTAGCTTGGCCTAGGGTCTACGTGTTGGAAAGCTGAGCGAGAGGTACCGGGATCGAACCCTGGCGTCTTTACTTTTACATTTTTTCAAGAATTTTTTTTTTATGTATATACGCATTAGGAAATTTAATAAAAGTAGTGACCAAGGGCACTTGGAGGATAGGTAAGGTCAGGTTCGGTGTGTTTTTCATTGCACACGCGACTTGCACAGAGACAGTGTTTCCTGGCGCGCTCGCCCTAGACACAAGTCATGACATCTAGCGGAGAATCGTACTTTTAGAACCTCAAAAACTGAAGTGATAAAAGAATCTAGCGCCCGGTCGCGATTTTTTTTCAAATCAAACTTGCCATTTCTACGGTGCTCCAAATGAAAATCACCGTAAACAAGTTGGAGTTCAATTATAACAGCACCTTCGCGTATGCCCGTCCCTAACCGGGGCTGTGCCTTCCCCGCGGCTAACGAAGTCAAGCTTTCTTCGAACGCACCATCCCTCCTTGCAAACCTCATGTTCGCTCGATGTGCATCTTACCCTGGTGGGTTTATATACATCGTAGCTTTTAGTAGCAAAACTCCACGTTCCTATGGTCACTTTTTTTTAGTAATTTTAGATACTGTAGGAAAAATGAAAGAAAGCAGTTATTAATGATAAAAGGCCTAGCAGGGTAGGATGGTGAAAAGTGCCTTGGAAGGAACCGTGATAAAAAAAAAGTACTACCATATTCAGCATTAAATAAAATATGGCTCTCAATCAAATTTCAGCACAAAAGATCAAGATCAAAGATCAGCCTAACGTCAAAATTAATTAAAATGTTTTTTGTTGTTGTTGTTGTTGTTGTAGTTTAACGATATCTCGGTCGGAATTGCACCTACGATGGCCTTCTTTTTTAAAATGAACATTTTTCAAGCTCTACAAGATGGCAATTGTTTCATTTATGTTGGCACCAAATTCAAATTTTTAGAGAGGTTAGAAATTTGAAAATTGAATTTTAAAAAACTAAGACAACAATTGGATGGAAAAATATATGTTATGTATTTTTAGTGGTTTTATAACCATATTTTTTTTTCAGATGTTTTAAAGTGGTAGAACATAACCAAAAAATAAGACACGTGGCCGGGATCTTTACGTAATACATTCACTGTACTTACAAGTTCGATAACGCCTTTTACCAGGTCGCGTTCGTGGATGACTGGTTAAGACATCTGCTTCTTTAGGTGTCATATTTATTATTTAATAATTGCTTGGATGTATGTAAGTAACTGATTGCTACTGAAAGCTAGCATGTATCTGAAAGCACACAAAGATTGAATTGGGCGCGTTCTCATATACAGTCACTTTATAAATTCTTTAATTTGCGCGCCCCATGAGTTTCTTTTTAACCAAGCATGAACATTTTTTTTTTACTTTTTTGTACGAATTATCTAAGTATGCCTTTAAAAAGTTTTAATTTATTACGACTGTCTCGACCGTGCAAATGAACAGCACAGAGACTGGGATAAGATAAAGATAAAATGAATGTTATGTGTACCAAATAACAAGTAGAAGAGAATGTTAGCAGCACTTTTGCGAATGCCCACCGCTAAACGGAGCTGTCCCCCCCCCCCCGCGGCGCTACCGTCCAGCTCCCTTCGGACTTACCGTGCTCCCCTTTTACATCCCGCTCGTTGTGCGTCCAGACACATAATAACTTGTAGCAATCAGATATTTATATACATCCATTTTTTATGCTGAATTTGGTAGTATTTTTTAAAATCACAATTCCTTCCAAGGTACTTTTCACCATCTTACAATGCTGGGCCTTTTGAACTTAGAACAATATTTTTTTAAGAAAAAAAAAAGAATACAAAATCTTCACTTTTTTCACTAATTTTTGATAATATACGAAAAATACAAAAAAAAAATCAAGAATACAATTATTAATAAAAAATATGAACACATCGTGATACATTTGGACAAAATGGGTATCGGCGCACAGGAATAATCCTTGGAAGGGATTCACAATTAACTGTTGTCAGTGAAAAAAATAACGCAAATTCTACGACTTCCCTAAGAGTATACCCGAATTCACAGAAGTCAGATACAAAAAACGTACCGAAACCCATTGTGCGAATTAACAGGGGAATGAGAAGGAAATTGTTCCTGGGAGTCTGCATGCGGGAACACGTACAATGCAGAATATTAATTTTATCACGTTATTTTCATATCATCAACGTATCGTCTCCCTGTGAAAACACCTTAATTCGCACAGTCTGGCAACCTTAAAGAGTTTTTCCAGATTTTGTCCTTAACAAACACCGAGATGATACCATAAACTTAGGCCCTGGCCGCATTCTTCCAGTAGCGAGCGTCCGTGGCTTAGTGGTACGCCTCGCGTATGAATGTTTGTGTGTGTGATTTTAACTTAATTCTAAAAACATCTGTCTATACAGGTTAAAAAGGTATATCAAATTGAACAAGTAAAACCTGTTAAGGGTGAACAAAGTGCCAAAAAAGTTCTAGAGCGTTGGCTTAGCATTCGGAAAGTGCTGGGCTGGGTTGTAAGAAAATACGTAAGTGTAAAATCTGACTTAAGTCAGACCATCGAGTTCTACATAATACTGGAGTGGCTACTTAGCGTTAAAGATAGTGGCCACAGCAAATGTTTAAACTTGTTTGTCCACTTCCAGTCTAATCCAATGTGGACCAAATTGTCAGTTCTAACTCAGTTTTATCGCTGTGCTGTCAGTTTTTTTTTTATTTAAGTAGTCACTCCAGTATTATATAGAGTTCGATGGTCTGCTTAAGACAGACTTTACACTTAAGTATTTTTCTTGCAACCCAGCCCAGGGATCGATTCCAGCGGCCGACCATTCTAAGGTTTCCCAAGATTTTTTCTCAGCGATACCAGGCAAACGCTGATAGTGCCTATAAAATAGGCTCTGACCGTATACCTTCCAACATATTCTCCCAACCCTATCCCGGCTTGATCCTTTGATGCCTAAAGGCCTTATATTAATTTTAAAAATCCTTTCAGAATCCTTTTAGCCCGCTTAAACGACATAAATCAATTCACACATGCACAGAAACCATATACTATAGATGGCAATATACGAATATTATATATTGGGTGTCAGGAATAGTAGGGCACCTTCCGCTCATTCTTCATTGTCAATTCTCAGTGGTACAGCATTCGGGAGATCTTGGGTTCGATCTCAGCGGCAGACCATCCTGACTGAGGTTTTTCCTAAGTCACACCAGGCAAACATCGGGATTGCACCTTCAACATAGGCCCTGGCCGACACCTTCCCGAATCTTTCCCCCTTCCCTATCCCGGCCTGAATCTTAGATGCCTAAAGGCCATAAATAAAATTCAAATTCATTGTCAATTCAAAGTGCGTAATATTAATTACAGAACATATAGATTAAATCCAATTTTAATATATCGTGGTAGAAGAAACTCACAAGCGAAGCTAGAAGAAGCAGATATGTTATTTGAAAAAAAAAAAAATATGAAAAATAATTTGAAATAATTTAAAGAATAGAAAATTATGTTTACCAGGGTTTTAATTGATAAACCCAATTTTCTTTAGAAAATGGATTCATCAGGGTTTCAACTCGCGACTCCAAGCACCAGACCCCAGGATTTGAACTACTTGCTTTATCAGACACATGGAATCACATAAACAAGGCAACTTCTAACAAGCCAGCCATCTGGTTTCTGATTTCCTCCTGGCAGCCAATCCCATACCATCTACACAAACTGTATTTTTAATTAAAAACATTCACTGATTCCTGTCCATCCTCTGTTCATACTACATCAATCTACGGTGGGGTATGCATAATGTAGTAGGAACAGGGAATGGACTGTTGTTAATTAGAAATTCAGTTTGTGTAGACGGTATGAGATTAGCTTCCAGGAGCGAATAATAAACCAGATAGCTGGCTCGTTAGACGTTCATGTAATTCCGTGTGTCTGATCAAGCCAAGTAGTTAGTTAATTGATGAAACTGTTGGACGTTTTTAGTTTATTAATTAAAACGCATTGATTTGTTCAGTTTAAGAGCAGACATTCATCAATATAACACTAGATATTCCAAGAATCTAAATATACCTAGGCTTAGACTAACGAAAACGTCTAATAGCTATATAAAGGTTGGAATAAAAATGTACAACTTATTGCCGGATAGTGTAAGATCTCTCAATATCTCACAATATAAACTTAAACTTAAAAAAGTATTGAAGGAAGGTGGAGATTATAATTTTCTTGAAATAGAAGACACTTTAAGAAATATACATTAAAGGTTACGTTGATTATACTAGCTTGTTGTAAGATATCAGATTTCAATATGTGACTTGTATGAATAATTGTATGTTTTACTTGACTTTTCTATGCGTTTCAAACGTCAAAGAAAGAAAGAAACAATAAATCACAATAAATCAGCTTTTATTTTTTACCTGAAGTATATAAAATCAAGGTTTTCACATGGAAAATATCATGTTTTGTTATGAAATTGCATACCCGCAGAACACAGATAATTTCCAATGAATACTGTGTTCTTATCATCAGATTAAATAAGTATCGCTGGTCTGAAGGTTATCGTGCTGCCTGGGGTCGCGAGTTCAAACACAATTTTATATTTTTTAATTTTTATTTCAATTTTTTTTAAAAAATAACATTTCTGCTTCTACTTGAGAGTTTTTCTACTACGATATATTAAACTTAGATTTAATATATATGTCATGTAATTAACTTTACGCAATTTGAATTCACAATGAATTTGAATTTTATTTATGGCCTGTAGGCACCTAGGACTCAGGCCGGGATAAGGAAGGGGAAAGGGTTCGGGAATGTGTCGGCCAGGGGCTATGTAGAAGGTGCAATCCCGATATTTGCCTGGTGTGACTGAGGAAATACCCTGGAAATGCCTCAGTCAGGAAGTTCCGCCAATGGGATTGAACCCACGACCTCCAGAATGCTACGCCAATGCTCTACCACTGAGAATTGGCAATTAAGAATGAGCGGTGATATAAATAATAAAATTTATAAGCGTGCCTTTTGAACTTGCATGGCGGAATTACTGCATAAGATATGGTTTCTTTAAGTTTTCCTGCAATTTTTATTATTTCGAATATTAGCGGGAACTATTTTGTCTAAAATCGTCGAATAAATAAATTTCGGCGTGAACTTTGGTTTAAACAATTTACAAGACCAAGTTGATTCTTTCCAAAGATCAACTCTGAACGTAGTCATTCATAGCTTATATCTTTAGCTGGCAAGATGGCGAAGGGGAAACGTGCTGGAGTTTTCAGTACTAAATCAAGCCAACATAGGTTCAAACCTTGTTCAAGCCAAGTTTTTTACAAAGCGATCGTGATGAGTCTAATCATAACTTCTCATACAAAACGGAAAATTTTTCAGAATGTGGAATCAAACACCTGAGTCACTATAGAGAAGTAGACGATTTACAAATGTTGGTTAGGAAGGGCAAAATAACATCTATGGGAGTTACAAAAACAATTAAGAACACGTCATTGATCTGAAGTATCCACTTTTCATATTATTCTTACAAAAAGCACTATACAATTTATTAAGCAGCATTAAGCAACAAGCTTGAAGAGTAGTAACTAACGACTCAGACTTTCCGAGGGACCTGGGTTCGATTCCCGACAAGGTAGTGTCTTTTTTTGGCATAAAATAATGGCTGGAAACAGATATTAATCTCCGGTTCGAGAATTTACGACGCATGAATGACGAGAATCAGAGTAAACAGTGTGTGTGTTCTCTAGCATAATGATAATGTAGTTCTTATATTTTTCATTGGTCTTTCTCTCCCTGTCTTTCCAGACGTTTCCTTCACATGTCTTTGCTTCTTTCTCTTCTCTCTCAATTCATTTTCATTTTTCTATTACTTATTGCTACTCTCTTACGCACATTCACTCTTTATGTATGTGTGAGTGTTCCAGAGCTAAAACGTTATTAGAGCGAGAGACGGAGAGGGTAAGGATAACTGTTTGTGTTCATAAATATAGAAGTTAATCCTTTGAAAAGCTATTATTTTATCCTCTCTTTCTCTCTCTGTATGTATGTGTGTGTTCGAACAAGACAAGTTATCTTTCATAGCATAGTGATGAATCCTGCATGATGTCCATATTATTATTTTCCTTTCCTTTGCTTTAATCCATATCTTAGAACTTGACGTGAATGTAATTTCTGCCTAACTCTCTCATGGTTCTCTAAATGATGCTCAAGGACTGATATTTTCTTTCTCCAAATGGAGGAATATCCTGGCTTTCCATGTTTTCGCGCATATTTGTACTATCATGTTGGTTGTCTAACTATTAGGCGTAAAATGAAACAATTCTCATGGAGGAAATCTATTTTAATTCTTGTATATCCAACCTCCATTTACTTCTGTAAGTAACTGTACAAATTCAAGCCTAGGGAGTTGAAAGTTTCAGGGAAGAAAGTTCATAACCAATTCAAAAATTCTATCCGTGCCGACTTTTCTTTCTTGCTCATTGTTGAAAGACCTTCAATGTTGGATATCCATAACAACGGTGATAAAATATTTAACGCGTAATTCGAATTAGGCGTCTCCGGCCGACAGTGTGTACAAAGCAACCTACCAACGTTGATTTCCACTAAGAGTATGGCAAAAATGAATTGTCTGTACGCTTACGTTCTAACTGTTTTTAAGTATGATAGACAGTATCTTCCGCGATGTATGCATTGTAACGCTATAACCGCAGTGTGTGCATCGCAATATCGTACTATTCTCATAATTAACATTTTAAGCTTGGCAGTACAGTTTGACTTAATCAGAAGACAGTGATACATTATTGTTTTGTTCCAATGATATGCGCAATAGTTCTGTTCGTTGGAGTGTTAGATTAACTCTCTTGATTGTCTTACAAAAAGTTTCGGATGTGCAGCATTGTATTACCGACATTTTAAGTGTGTGTATGTCACAGTGTTCTCGACAAGAGTTCCTATTATTGACACGCCTCAGCACCACAGTGGGCAAGCTCGGACATTGAGGATTTCCGGTAGTGTTGGAGATGGATTTCTAGGTGAACAGATCACAGTACCATAGGTATCGTTCCTACTCAGAGAAGTCACCTTCGGACGTTATACCTCGCTAATACGGACCGCGGGTCTGTTCCTGCAAAGAGGAACGGCTGCCAGCGAAGGTTCAGAGGAGGAGGAGAGATTACTGGAACACAAACTCTGTCCCTCGTCAAGAGAGTCATTTGCGGGAACCTGTCATTTCAGGTACGGGGAAGAGAGATTACAAGATCATAGGATACATTCCTACTCAGAGAAACAGTCTCCTACAAGAATCCCTCAGAGGACCTCAGTTAAGTTTAAAATACTTAACGGGATATTGTAATGCAAGTTCTGATCTAAAGGTTACAGGCCCGGAGGGTCATTACCATACACAAGATAAATTGCATCGGTAGTCGATACACAAGATGTTATAAATTATTAAATAAACACATTCTGATGTTTTAAGCAGTCTGTTCACACTTGAGTTGTCATTTCTTATTTAAAACATGAAAAGTTATTTGTTTCTCCACGACAATAATACTGGATTTAGTTTTAGAAAAGTGGAAACACATGCGCCATCTATATCTGGGACTTCCCGGTATGAGATTAGTGAAACTCCAATAGTGCAGGTAACAAACATTGATAAAATTTTAACATATAAGCATTGTACGGTGCAGTTACATGCCACTGTTACATATGGCACCCGAGCGTGTACCTTGACAAAGAAATGGAATAAAAGCACTTAAATCTTTTAAACGACACTTTGTAATTGATGATAATTGCTGTAAATATAAGTCAGTTACACTCGCAGGTTAAATTTGTAGTCTTTGTTCCACGTACTTTCACTCAATTGCAGTTAGTTCTTTGATCACAGACGCTCTTCCTACACTGGAGACAGTTCCAATCATAAATGAACTTGCAGTCTTTGTTCCACGTAATTCCACTTAAGTTCCTTACGAATGTTGGCTCGGCTCAGGCGGTATCTTCGTTTCTTTTACTAGAATCCTCGTCGACTGGTCCCTACATCTTCATCCGGGAGCTCGATTTCTTCCGAGTTCGTGACCTCTATCATGATGCTCTTATACGAAGAAAACTAGTACAAGCAGGTTGGGCATATCCCTCCGTCACCATACAAGAGGTAAATACACAATATCCAAGGAGAGTGAAATTTTTATACGTGAGTTCGAAACACCTAATTTATTTACGCCGTTCTAACTCATAAAGGACGGTCTTCACTTCCTCCCAGAGGTTAGATACTATAGCTTCATGTTCCGTAATCCTTCTCTTCGCCAATTCCACTCCGTCTCTTGTCTCTCGGAATCGGCAGATCAACTCCTCGACTTGTTGGGTGATCACCTTTTCCTTCCATTCCTTCACTTAGTCGGACAAATCTCCTGACTACATTTAAAAAACTGCTGATTCATTGCATTTCTTTTTAGTTTGCGCTTGTGATCTTCATTCCTGGTTAGACGCTTTCGGTTGCTGTTCGAGTTTATTGCTTGTGTCTTTCATTCACTGCTTGATCGGATGCACTATATCTTCTCGAGCGAGTTCAGTCATGATGCTAATTTCGTTGATACATCATCCCATGAAGGATTACGTTTGTCAATCATCGGTATCTGGTTGTTCACCGAAGTCCCTTCCTCCAACTAATAAGAAGGTGTCTCCTTTTAACTTTTCAAACTGGCACGATGACCGGAGCCCGAACTGTCGCGGTCACCTTTCTCTTCTCTGTTTACACTTGTTCCATGTGGGTTGTTGTCATCTGGCGCGTCGTAACTCCTATCTCGCTCCTCTCGATGCTGGCTATTTCTTCTATCCTGGGAATAGTTCCTATTATATAGGTCGGGATGGTTGTGATTATAGGGACTTCCACGCCTTCTCCTATACAGGTTTCCTATACGCCTTCTCCACGCCTTCGGCCATCTGAATCGTTGTCTAAATTCCCCCTTCTCCTGGACTCCGGCATTGTCGCCTCTTCCTTGACCTGTACTTCGTTCATTCTAGCTTTTTTTGTTACTAGGCCGTTCATCCTCTAGTTGCTTCATCATTCTGTTCTTGAGCATGGTCTTCTTACACTCAAATGTATTGTGAATCAATTCGAGGCGCCGTATTGAGTCGAGCCTTTTGTGAACGTCAGATTCCTTACCAACACGAGTTTCCTCTGGATATAAAGGGGAGTAACGGACCTAAGGCATTACAGATCTGGGCCTTACTACTTGTAGAGTCTGTCTCTAATTCGACAAAACCTAGCCGTCATGAACTGTTCCACTCCGTCTGATTTTGGGTTGAAGGTTATTTTTTTTTAAGCGGGTGAGCTTGGAGTGTCATCTCCGAGTGGTAGTGATCAAGAAATAAACGACGATACGTTTCGTAACTTTCAAAGCGATGAGCGTTCGACTGAAACCACGGAACCACTGGACTCTTCAGGACAAATAGAAGAATCTCAAAATATTTATCTGGTATGACTCTTACCAGGCTAGGTTCTCTTTCAAACTGCGACAGAATCGTGCGGGCTGACATATCTCCGTGATTGGGAGGATAACATGTAAACGATTTAACTTCTGACAAGCGTATCCTGGAGTACGTCGCACGGATCTGCTATCGGTCCTTGTATATTCTTCCATGCTCCTGATCGCATCTATTACAATTCCTCTCGTATTGTTACAATTGGATACTAACTTAAATAATGTCTGCGTCTCAGTCTTGAGGCTTCATGTTGACTGAACTCATCACTACCGTCTGAAAATCCACTCTCCCTTTCCGATAGATGAAACGGTATGGTCTTCGAACAGTGATTTCTCCCTGCATACTCGGTGAGCATTTGTCATCCGGGCTTCATGCGGATCGGTAGCGTTCAGCAAGACGTCCTGATAAGAGTAGACGTACATGGACAGCTTCTGAAGTCGGGGACAAATTTTGCTTCATCGTCTCGAGAGGTGATTTGGACGGCTTCACTCTGTTGATCAAGTTTGGTTGTAATATTTCCAATCCGTCTTCGAAGTTAATATCTTGTGTTTTTTGTTTCGAGATCTGCTTCTTGATTGTCTCCATTTCGTCAAGGTTTATGGATAAGAATGCAGCCACATTTTCTTGAGACTCCATGACTATTACCTTACTTTCGGTTTCTACAGCTTGATGAACTAACTCATTAATTCGTCTGGTAGTTGTTTCTTCTAATTCCCCTACTCTAACTTGCATAAGGAGTTGTTGTTCTTTTACAGTACTAACTTCCTTTTGCACATCCTCCAATTCCTTTGTTACTACTTCCTTCCAGCTTTTGAATTGTTCTGTCATGTTTTAAGGACGTCGAGGATTCTTCGCATCTCATTCTTATCTCCTCTACCTGGGACTTTATTTCTGAATGAGACGCTACGATCTTCAGTTCCAGTTGACTGCTCGTTTCCTCCAGTTGCTGTTGCACTTTATTTCTAGAGCCCTCCAGTTGATGCTTCACTGCTGACCTCTCCAGCTGCCGTTATACTTCGCTGTAGGAAGCCTTCAGTTACTGCATAGCTTCACTTCTGGAATCTTCCAGCTGAATCCTCATACCGTTCGTTATCTACCTGGGTTCATAGCTAGCTTGCTATATATTTCGTAGCTTCCTCAGGACGTCCATCAATATTTGTTCTAGAGTGAAAAGCACTCCAGCCTTCTGTTCTCCATCATCTTTTTTACTTTCCTCCGTTATAAGCACTATGGGAAGGGATGTCATCGCGGTTTCTTCCTTACTTTCTTCGTACTCCCTCGTCGGCAACTGCTTCTCTAACTAATGGATTATGGATCCTGATGTCAGGGAGGGGTCAACGCACTAATGGACATGATGATCTCCACACAGTTCTGAGATTTTACCAAATCACTGAATAAATTAGTTTAGAAGAACTATTCATACGGAGCCTCCAAAGATGTCACTCTAAATCTCACAATGTTATTGTCACCGTGTTCTCGACAAGGGTTCCCATTAGTGACATGCCTCAGTGGGCAAGCTCGGACATTTGGGGATTTCCGGTAGTGTTGGAGATGGATTTCTAGGTGAACAGACCACAGTACCGAAGGCTCCGTTCCTACTAAGAGAAAAATCACCTTCGGACGTTATCCCTCGCTGATATGGAGGTAAGGCACCGCAGGTTCCGTTCCTGCAAAGAGAAACGGCTGCCAGCAGAGGTTATGAGGAGAGATTACTGGACCACAAACTCCGTCCCTCATCGAGATACGGTCATTTGCGGGAACCTGTCATTTCAGGTACAGGGAAGAGAGATTACAAGATCATAGGATACATTCCTACTCAGAGAAACAGTCTCCTACAAGAATCCCCCAGAGGACCTCAGGTAAGTATAAAATACTTAACGGGATATTGTAATGCAAGTTCTGATCTAAATGTTATAGACCCGGAGGGTCATTACCATACACAAGATAAATTACATCGGTAGTCGATACACAAGATGTAATAAATTATTAGATAAACATATTCTGATGTTTTAAGTAGTCTGTTCACACTTGTCATTTCTTATTTAATACATGAAAAGTTATTTGTTTTTCCACGACAAAAATACTGGATTTAGTTTTAGAAAAGTGCAAACACATGCGCCATCTATCTCTGGGACTTCCTGGTGTGAGAATAGTGAAACTCCAATTGTGCAGGTAACAAACACTGATAAAATTTTAACATATAAGCATTGTACGGTGCAGTTACATGTGCCATACTTCTAATGTGTGTTGTACTCACTGAGATTGGTGAAGTGATTTTCATTTCAGCGGCGGATTTATCCAACAATATTAAAAAAGTTTGAGCAGTTTTTCAAATACGTGTAAAGAGTTATGGAAACTTTGGTGGCTGTCGTACATCTATTGGTGCCAATGTGTGTGTGTGGTGACTAACTCAAAGACTCTGAGTCGCGTATTTTTAATGCAACGGCAGTAAATGTGTTTGTGATTATTGAGAAAAGAGGCATGGAGATTTTCTATCGTTACGGGGAGGCAAGAGTCCCTGCTTTACTGCATGGTTTGGACTGTTCCGAGTTAATGCGAACAGTAGGAAATATAAGCGCTGCATTTCTGAGACAACAGGGGAATCAAATTAACCTCAACCAAAAATAAGCGTGCATATAGCTCTTCCGGTCTTTGATTTAAAAATGTTTTGCGAGAAGAAAATTGATGATAGGAATGAGGATTTTAGAGTATTATACGACAGAATATTCATCCCAAGTATAAGATTTGGACACGTATTTAACAACGGAAAAAATTTCATCTAGAAAATATTTGATATCTGAGACTTTCATGATGTTCCAACTATACTTCAAACTCTGAAACGCTTTGACGATTACAAGTCGAAGAAAACGACGATTACGATCGTCATTGCTCGACCGCGTTCGTTATCACCACTCCAGTTCACAGCGTGTGCACCACCATCAACGATTTCGAACTAGACATCTGTTAGAAATTGGGAGTACGCACATCCTACAAAGAAACCATCAGTTTTGAATCTCCGGTGACCAAAAATTTCCCTCTTTTAGTAGACTATGCCTACATGCAGTTTATCTTCTACAACGCTGACCACAATGTAAAGGCCTGGCGTTCTTAGCATTTTCTTCTAGTCATACCTATCAAAAAGTTTCTGTCCAGCTGGAGGATACCAGCGAAGTTCTTCCAGAACCTAAACCAGCAGTAGAAGCTCGTATCATCGATTCCTTCTGGATGTGGAGCTACCTACTCGAAGAAACACCAGGTCAAGGTTGGAATAGATTTATAGATGCCGTGACCAAAAGACACCCTCAAGAATACGAAACATTAGTAATCCTGCCGTTGCTGTTCGTCAATCTTACACTTTCAAAATGCTACAACGATTTACACTTGCCTCCTGTCTGCATTTGATCCATGCAAAAAGATAAATCAGGCGACTTGTGTCGTAACGTTTAACCAACTGCTTTATGCGAAAGCACAAGAGGCAGCTTTCATGCGGCGTTCTGCATCTAGGTGTTCGTGTCTTCATCTGGTCGCTTTTCATGGGTGCGATCGGAGCCAATATGGCCGTGAGCGCTCTGGAGGACCACTGGTAGACTGCCTATTCGAATAATATAGTAGCTTATATATGATGACGGGTCATGTTTATGCGTAAGCTATCCGTGTGAATTTGTTAACAGATACTTCCGTAGCAATCTTGCTTTCGGGTGACATGAAGAGATTCCAATCTCACTCATCGACTGATGTTAACAAACTGCGCTGCTTCAAGGCGAAGCGTTACTAGAAACCATCTATACATCGAAAGAGTGGCCAATGTTTCGGTTCTGTTGGATGCTAAGCTGGAGAAAGTAGCTGCATCTGGACGCACTGCCAACTTATGGATGAAGTACTTAAAAATGGTCAGCATTATGCGTCTTTTGTATCAGAGATGAACGTTCTGGTGATTGAAAACTCCACCTTTAAAGTAATACCTCGCTTGCACGCAGAGTCGATCTTCCTGACGTCGACATGCAAAGGTAATTGCGTGGACAACAACGCTTTAAAGCTTAAGTTGTTCTTGTCAATACATTTGTGTTGTTCATACAATAAAGTTCTTGATTTAATTGTGAAAATATAGTCTATCTATTTTGCATTTAATTTTAGTTTTTTAATTTCAAAACAATTAACTGATTAAATACCTCCCCACATCCGACATTAATACTGCTAGTACTAAAACACATTATTGGCACAAAATGAACTTGGTAGGACGATTCATTCAGGAACAACGCTCAAAACACAGGGAGGAAATAATAGACGACCTTTTCTCCCCAAATGGGATTTTCTAATAGCTTTTACTATATTAAATAGGATGGTGTTCCGAACATCATCACCATTTTTCAGGACTGGTAAAAATCAAGACTGGTAACAGTGGTAGATAACACTGTCCCTGTATCGCTCAGCCAGGGACAAGCAGCTATTTATGGTAGGTTGCATGAAATCAAAGAAATGGGAGTCATTTTCTTTTTCGTATTTTTTAAAGTAATGAAAGGAGATTTGGCACTTAATTTAATTCAGTGTCAAGAATGCGAGAAGTTGTTTTCATAAATTCGTCCTTTTAAAGTTTCACTGTCTGTTAAATATGCTCGAGTCGCATACCGGTAATCTTCTCATGTCGCATTTCTGTAGTTTAAGTATTTTGCCAAATAACAATTAAGACATCTGTTTGCTTAAATGATGAACAATTTTGTACAGTAGACACTCGTAGGGATTTTTGTGTGATCTAGTATCTATACCGAGCGGCCGTAGCTCAGTTAGTGGATGGATTAGTAATCGGATGATCTTAGGAACGATCCCTAAGGGTACCATTTTTTTTTTTAAGTTTCTCCTTAGTCACACCAAGCAAAAGCCGGGATGGTATCTACAAAACTAGGCCCTGGTCGATTTTCTTCTAACATCCCCTCCGTTACTCTATTCCAGCCTAAGCCAACGTTTCCTAAAAGCCATAAATAAATTCAAGTATCTTTCTTCCCCACCGAAACATGACAATGTGGACACACGCACAAGTGATCGTTGCATACAAATTTAAAGCACCGGAGATTTACAAGTACCCGTTGAGATTCTGTGAAAGACCCTTAACATTCCTTCAAACAAATAGATAGTAGCTTGAAACATAAATAGATAAGTCTATGTTTCTTACTTGTCCATGACTTTACACTGGAGACTGCCTACAGTCGAAAATGATTCTATACAAAGCTATCTAGATTTCAACGTTTTGTGTTATCTTCTTTAGCGACTTAATGTTGAAATCGTTGGCTTTTTCACAGCCATATTCAATACACTACCGGATTAGGCCTCTCTCGGAGGGAGGAGTTGATCTACTGCTCCTACGCAGACCAGATGTGTTGGGAGAGGAGAGTTCTCAACTGTGATCGTCATTGTCTTTCATTCACAGCAGCTCCCCAATTGTATAACGATGCTGGGTGGGTATCATTCCAGACACCTCTCGCTTTAGAAAAAAAATCCCTTGCCAGAGCCGGAAATCGAACCCGGAACCCCACGCTCAGCAGTCAGCGACGGTAACTACTAGACCAGCGGGTCATATAGATGGTAAAGTGGGGCACAAAATGGTACTTACCTGTGAGAATACGAAGACAGGCGTACATGAACTTCACAAAAACACAAGAAATGAGGGAACGTTTCGCCGAAGGCGTGCTTATATAATAGGAGACCGACAGGGAGAACTGGTACTAGGGGCAGCCATGTTGCCATGTCACAGAAGCCACGCAGCCAACTAATATTTTACACGAACCGTTTCATCCCCGGTTTAAAGTGAGACAGACTTACGGGAAGAAAATGATAAAACTCTCCTCTAGTCTGTATCTAACTAATGTGATTGATACAATTTGTTCACTGCAAATAAATAAGAAGCTACTAGTTATCAACACTCACCTTTGGTCATTCATTTCTCTGATTTGACAAAAAATAATAATAATAATAATAAAATTCTAATATATTTTAAGCTCTTTATTATATAAATTTATACACGAACAAGGTTTGTTTTATGTACACAATATTAACTATATCTACGTGAATACACTAATCAAGCACTCCTTTGCTACCTTCGAGTTCACGGGTATTAAATAATTCTCTTTTTAATACCAATACGTCTTTTTGGGAACTCTATCCTCTTCTATTCCCATTTCTCTCATGATAGACATCTCAAATGTCTCAAGTTTAGGCTCAAAAGTAATCGCCTTTAATGCGTCTGCAGTTGTATCTTTCTCCGATTCTGCAATATAGAGTAAAAGATTTGTATCAGATATTATAATTGTATTTGATTATCACTGCGTCATTTAGAGTCTACCATTTCCCTTCCTCTACAAACTGTTCTCGTAAAATAATTTCGAAAACAGTATCTATCAATCAACGCTTTACAACTGTAAATAATCTCAGTAACTGCCATTTGATCACGAAGAAAACTTTATACAATTTTCACGTAATTACATATAAAGTATAAGATAACCGACCATTATAAGTATACAATACAGGAATGAAATGAAGTTCCTTACGTTTGTAGGGTGGAAAAAATCACACAAAAAATTAAATAATTAGCAAACTTTCGCCGATAAAGGTACGTTCACGCAAAGAAGAGTAAGTTGAGAAGGGGAATGTAAAGTGGAAAGGCTTAAGTTGCTAAAATGTACAAAAGACCTATATTTGTATAACGTAATGAGCTATTTAAGTGTTTATGATAAGTCAACGAAGACTTGCGACACAGAGATAAAAATATGTAGGAAGCTTTCGTAACAGCTCTCTGTCATACATATAAAGGCAACGAGAACTGGATAACCCACCACGAGAAAAATTTATCACAAAGATTTATGAACTTTTGTTACTTTTTTGTAACAGATCCCCTTTAATTAAAATGTTGGAAGGTCAGACTTCCCCAAGTTTCATCCCACCTTCATTTATTTTTGTTCATACGTCTTACATTTAAATCAACAGAACGTTGGACGGATTATATCACATTGTAGCATTCTGTCTAGTGTTTGTATTGTGTCTTTAAAATACCAGTCTTTTCCACAAATGGTGACATCAGTAAAGAGAAAATGAATCAAGCTCATAGACAGATATCAAATAAATCGACAGATCCTTGTAAAAAGGAAGAGATAGAAATAGATTAGATTTCCTCTTTTGTACTATGCAAAAAAGTTGACAAGTTACGTTCATTCCCGGATACCATTATTGCTTCCAGACTTGGTTTTAAAGCATATCAAACCCTCGTATAATTTAGAAGGAGAAGGTTATGAGTTTATGACAAATTCAGAGAATTCTGGCATCTGAAGACAATTTGTACATGCGGCAAAGAATATATTGGGCAGACAACACACAAAACGTCCCAGAAGGAATGAACAAGAAATTTAGAGGTTGTTCAAATTATCCAAAACTACTACAAGGTTCTGTCGTAAGTTTTTTAAACCAGCCAATAACGCTACAGCACCAGAGGACCAATTAAACGATCATCCTAAACCTATAGATCCATCTTCTCAGTCTCGTATTTGAGGGGGAAAATATCAGTCTACTTCGATCAGATGCATTGAATACCTGAAGCCGCCGCCATGTTTGTTTAGTTAAAATGCCATATGGTGTTCACGTTCTGCCAGTTTTCCAGGAGCCTCGAGCATGGCTCAGTCTTCATTCTACCTTCTTGTTACTACTACCTACAGTAGTTATAATGAAAGTGTTTTATCTGTATCTTTTAACTCACCTGATGAAGTTTGATTGAATCAAAAGAGATAATGTGAGTATGACTATTATGAACGTGTTCGGTAGGATATTCTATAATTTTTAATATGAAAATTTCAGGCTAAAGGCATGTGGTGTTTTCACTATAGAAAAATATTTATTAATTTGCGAAAAAAAATAGAGCTTTTAAGAATTGGTAAAATTACTGCGACTACGGAACACAATAGAAATCTCGGGTAACTCCTTGTCTAAAACTAAGTAAATAGACGCAATATCTGAAATAGGTGTATTTCACTCTCGCTCTCTACTTACCTTTGTAGGTACTCTTCGTTTTATAATCGTATGTTTCTTCAGCCATTTTTGGAATAGGAATAATTCTTCCACTTCTTACAGATACTCTCACTCTTTCACCTTCCTCTGTATATCGCCACTCAACTTTGGTAGGTTGTCTGTAAGGAGAGAAAAAAAGCATCTTTTGTGAGATAAAATAACAGCATGTTGCTCCTCCTCCACTATCTTGGCCTCAAATTGATTTGCTTACATTTTACAAAGATTTTTTTTTACAAGGAAATTTTAATGCCTCTGTAATTAACGGGAAAAACTATGAAATCTATTTCAGTGATAAATGATGCCATCTTTAATTCTAAAACAATAAAATTGCTAATAGTAACATTGATCTAATTCATGTACACATGATTCACTTATACGTATAAACAATCAAACACAAAAATAAAAAAAATAAAGCAAGAATGGATAAAATATACTAAAAAGCACCAGGGTGAATGAATATTCATCATATGCCCACGGAGTTTATCATGTTATTCCTCGAGTACCTTCTGATCGTATCTGTGCTTGAACTTTTAGTACTAATGCTAAGGATTTCTATGCAAAATCACAGGGTTTATGAACAGATTTTTCAAGGACTTCCTACAGTTTTCTCCACAACTAATATCTTAAATCATGACAACATTGATATTTTAGTATGCTTTGCTTCTTAAAATGTAGACTCCCAACTCCCTACACCAGTTTCTATCTATTTTTCTTAGCACAATTGTAATTTCATTTCAACAATTTTTCAGAAATAAATACAAACAAAACACACTACAAATTATAACTGCATTGAAATAAAGATGAACAAATCCATTGAATTTATGTATGAAATTTAGGCATGGCCCACGCCGATGAAAAACTGGACGACAATAATTTGTAAAACCTTACGACTTTTTTTTTTTTTTAATTTTCGTTCATGAGATGAACTAGCAACTCTTGGCTTAACCCAGTCACGTCCGAGAGATGATATCCCTTGACGATCTCTTACGGGAGCAGGGATGAGAAAGGTTGTGGCCAGGGCGTTACCAACTGGGCCACGGGGATTGAATTTAAAAACTTCTAATTTGTTACAGGTTTTATACTTTATTTGTAATTAATTATTACAATAATTCAGACATACACAAGAAAATATTACCATTTGCTCTGGACCAGTCTTTTATATAGATAAAACGACACAAAATAAAACGCAATGGAGATAAAACAATAATCCAGCTGATAAATTGTAATTATCTTACACATCATACACTTTTAAGGCCAATAATAACTAGAAAAAACTCTTGAGATGGCTTGATCGAAGAACAATACTATTATCACTAAAGTTAATTAAAATACTCTGAAAAGCCTTATACACATCACATTATTAAATCAAGTGTTAAAAACTTTGGTTAACTTTATTTTATATGGGCCAGTCTAGTAACTTTTAGACTTCGGCCCGTCACGATTCGACCATTTACAACTAGTTAAAATCCATATACATCCATGCCCCTGCCGGGATTCTAACCCGGGACATCCGAGTCGTTGAGCTAACGCCTTAGACCGCACGGCTACCCGGTCGGCAGTTTCAAGTGTTCTATCAACACATTCATTAGATTAACATTCTGAAGGAGAGTGTTTGTCTGAAGATGGCGTTGACAGAACACTGAAACTGTAATAATGCGTATTTTAATTAAGTTATGGATACAAGACCTTAACAGTTATATCCATATTACTAATAAACAGCACATACAAATTCAAAATAATATGATCGAATTTATTTCTTCCACTTCCTTTCAGAACTTTTCCAGTCTATTAAAGTAGTATGAATATATAAGTTTATTCTAGGTGTAATGTAGGGGGCCGGGCCCTTGCATGACGGCACACACACATTTCCAGACAGATTCTTGTCTACATCATAATTGACTCCGTATTCTTTTTTTCTCACCAGAGACTAGAAAACCAGTACGGTTTCTCGTTTTCACATCCTACCCCCACCCACCCTCATCACCAAAAACCTATTTCTGCCGTGATCGAAAAGTACAAAGCAAGGCTGCTGGTAAGGGGAATTAAGGAATCATCTTTGGAACTTCTTTCATACTGACTTGCAACGTGTGTTACTTCTGGTGAGGATCTTAGGTGAGAGTGGGGCTAGAGCAATTTTTTTTCTTTCTATTTGGAAAAATATTATTTCCAAAAAACTGTAGATTACTGTCCAAATTAAAGTAAAAATCACTGACATATTCCAACTAACAAGAAAACTATGGCCTTTACAAAATAACTAACTGAAATGGAAGCTGAGGAAGGTAACATACACTCACCGACTGCGGCAGTCGTGCGGTCTGAGACGTCAGGCCAGAGACTACAAGTATCTGGGTTCAAATCCCGGCCGGGGTATGGATGTTTGTGGATTTTAGAAACTAAACAGCTATGGAATCGAAATGGGCCGAAGTCATTAGTTACTAAAATGGCCCAAAGTACAAAGTTTATCAAGTGACATATATACTCTTACAACACTGGTGTGTGTAATGGATCCAGGAATGCGAATGCCTATAAAGCTACTCTGGATAATTCAGTGCTAACCACACCATGGCAATAATTTGGAAATGCCCCATTTCAGCTACGACATGATAATGGTCCAGTACATAAGGCATACCCGATGGTTTGAAGAATAGAAGCTGGAAGAAATCGACTTGATTTACCGGCACCAAGTTCAAACCTCAATCGTACTGAACAACTGCGACGGTTGAGGGTCAGGATAATCGATTGAAAACCACCCACGGTGTTCGCCATGTTAATGAAACCAATTAGTGCAGACGACTACGGCAAGTTAGTGGAAACTGTTACCTGGAGGCTGTGAAAGTGGTGAAAGGCCGATTTGCGTCACAATGACACCACATCAGATGCAAGCAACCACACTACTTAAAGCGTCCAGTGATTAATAACCATACAGTGCATCTACGGTATTTTAACAGACAAGAATCATAATGAAAAAATATTTTATTAAAAAGGGAATAACAGGCCAATTCCCAATTCCTATTAAGTTTCTTCTTATGTGATTTTATCTACGGTTAGCTAAAAAAATATATACACACTTTAATAGAAAATAGCTTGTATATTATTGGCAATATGAAAACAATTTAAAGTTAAAAATGAAGATACATACACAGTTTCTTGATGCAATTACAATAAGTACTCAAGCTCCGAACCACCAGCCTCCAAACACTTTTAAGCACGACACACTACATCCATGGTGATATTTTCCAGAGCAGCCAATAGGATTGCTGCACAGGCCAATTCAATTTCGTCGCGCAGTTCCGTTAGTGAGCCTGGTATCCTACTACGTTCTTGAGGGTCCCCTACAAGTGAAAGTCACGTGGGGTTAAACCAAGTGAACGTCGGGGGGTGGAGGTGGGGTTACTCAATCGCGTCTCCTCGTCCTATGCAACGAACTGGTAGTGTATGCAGATAGGCGAGCACATCTTGATCAAAGTGTGGCGGGGCGTCATCTTGGATGTAAAAAGGATCATTTGCTCCATCTACTGTTGGACCATCGTACTACACCTTCAACCCATAGCACATGCGATTCTGGAGCGTATCATAAGTATAACATGTTTTAAAGTGTGTATACATTTTTTGGCTACCCTTGTGTATAAGTGTATAAGATAAATTGCCCCTTTTTAGTTTAAGCGAAGGGACTAGTGATAACCACTATCACCTAAAGTTGTTTACGACCCTCTGCGTTTAATGCACTCCCCACCACCGTGTTTGAACCTAAGAAAATGCTGTTCACGAACTGTTACAATAAATTATTAAATCTATGGAAATTAGTTAAAAATTTAGAGATACCTATCAGGCAAGTTCCAATGCACTAACATTCTTGTTGAAAAGGTTCCATAAAGTTTTAGTAGAAGCCTGTATAGCTGAACTCTCTCTCTCTCCACAGTTTGAACAGTACAATGTAGCGCAAATTCTTTGACATACCCCCATTGGAAAGAACGTAAGAAAATGATAAACAATAACAAATAATCTACAAGCATATTCAATAATAACCACTTACTCATCCGAAGGATCAACGAGCTCCACTTGGCCTGTCACCAGCAATGGCGCCTCTGATTTTATTACTACGCCAGGGAAGTCTTCTGATTTTCCTAGCCTGCGATAGTGGCAATTTAAGCCTTCAACAACTACCCAGTTTCTTTCTTGAATTATTTGATTCACAATTCCTTGCTTTCCCTTGTCTCTTCCAACCATTACTTGAACCTGAATGAAATAAACACATTATAATACTTTTCTTTAAATACACAAGCAATCTAAAAAGCTATCAAATAAACGTCACAATAATGTGTGAAATTAACATTATAGTCGAAAAATTAAACATCGGAAAGTACATACGTGACAAAGATAAGGGGCTTCCCCCGTATCGGGACGGGCGTAAGCCATAGTGCTGTTACCGCCCATAAAATTCATTTTTATCTTTTATCGGAAAGTACATTCACAGTCACGAAGTGCAGGAGTAAATCAGAAAATAGGCCCTAATAGCTTTACACACGGGAAATATGAGGTTAATATTTACAGAAAAGATCACTATTACTGACAGTCTCCATGCTGTTCCTAGTACATAAACTGAAAGTAAGCTCACCCCAGATCTGAAGTAAAGGAGTTGCCAATATGACGGGTTTTTCTTCTCGAATACTTGAAGATAATGAGCGTTCTGCAAAAAGGCAGGTTTATGACCCGAAGATCCCATGGCAAGCTGAACCAATGGTGGTTTTCCATTGTCTTACATACTTAACAAATACAAATAATTTTACAGTATAAATTTAGGGCAGATCCAATGAAAACGTACTGAAGTGTGTATAATGAAACTAGCATGAATTATTCAAATGGAGGAAGCTAACCAAATGAAATGACCTTTCAATCTCAAGTGTCACCAAATAAAACCGTAGGTAGCTGAATTCAAATCTCAAAATAGGTTTTTTTCCCCCTATCTCTCCCTCTGCTTTGGTGGAGGTGCTAGTCTGCACTACAGATGGACAAAATGAAATTATAAGAGAACCATTTTTTTTTTTATGATCCGCCAAAAACATTTGTGAATCATTCTGGAAAAACAGCCCCAGTTGCCGGTGAATGTCAATGTTAATTTGATGGAACTTACTTCCAACAACTACATTTTCCGTTTTTACTATAACACTCCTCTACAGTGATTTTTGGGCCAAATTTCTATTTGCATTTTCTAACATGTATATTTTTATTCAATGTCTTTTGGTCCCAGATGTAATGAAAGAAGAAGTGGATAAAGTATTTCGAGGGATGAAGAACGGAAAATCGCCAGAAGAAGATGGACTCACAGCAGAGATGTTTCAATGGGGAGGTAAAAAGATGAAAGAGGAACTTGCCAAATTATTCTCAGTGTGCCTGAGGAAAAAAGAAATACCGTCACGTTGGAATAATGTTATTATCATTTTGTTGTACTAGAAAGGGGACAAAGAACGCGTCGAAAACTACAGACCAATTAGTTTACTGTCAGTCCTATACAAAATGTTCACCAAAGCTATTTTGAATCGTATTGAACGAGACTTAGATTTTAATCAGGGAAGGAAACAAGTCGGTGGATTTAGCACAATGGACCACATACAAACACTGAATGAAGTTATTGAAAGGACTAATGAATATGAACTTCCACTATGTTTGGGATTCATATCTTTTGAAAAAGCATTCGATTCAGTCTCTTTGTCAGCAGTACTTAAATCACTTGAACATCAAGGCATCGAAAGTGCATACATCAAGTTACTGCGAAACATTTACTCGACTACCACATGTCATTAGACTACATCAAGAAAGTGAAAAATTTAAAGTTGGAAAGGAGGTAAGGCAAGGAGGTTCAATTTCTCCAAAACTGTTTTGTGCGGTTCTGGAGAGAGTGTTCCAAAATTTAAACTGGGATGAAGTTGGAATAAAAATTAATGGCGAATATCTTCATCACCTACGATTCGCTGATGATATAGTCCTGTTTGTTTCAAGTGCAGAAGAATTACAGATCAGTAATGAGAATTCGAAAATAGGCCTTAAAATGAATTTAAGTAAAACAAAAGTAATGTACAATCAGCATGCTGCAAGGAAGGAAATAAAGATTAATGGAGAGACAATAGGCATAGCTGATGAGTATGTTTACCTGGGCCAGCTCAAGACATCGAATGCTAAGTTGACTGATGAAATTAATAGAAGATGTAAAATGGCGTGGAGTTCGCTTGGAAGACTACACTTTATTTTCAAAAGCAAACTACCAATGTGTCTGAAACGTAAAATTTATCAATGCGTCTTACCTGTGATGATGTACGGCTGTGAAACTTGGACATTGAATGCACAAACAAATTAAAGATTAAGTGTCACACAAACAGCAATGGAGAGAAGCCTGCTAGCAATAACTAGGAGAGACACGAAGACAAATACATGGATTCGCGCACAAACAAAGGTACAAGATATAATTAAGACTGAGAAGATGATGAAGTGAAGATGGGCCGGTCATATAGCTAGACGAACAGATGGAAGGTGGACGACAAATGTACTACACTGGATTCCTAGAGAAAAGAAACGACCGAGACGACGTCCAAATGCAAGATGGGTAGATGAAATCAAGCGTTTTTCAGGAGCTCCATGGATAAGGATAGCAGCAGACCGAGATATGTGGAAAGAAAATGGCTGAATATGATGATGATGATATATATATCACTAACACAAAGGAAAGCCGGAAAGGCAATTTAAGGTAGTAAATTTATGATAAAAAAAAAGGAATTTATGAGTATTCCAACGTCTCTGCTACTGAAGCTTACAACCAACGCATCCAGGAAGCTTTAGTCAACCGTAGCTACCCATCTAAACTTGTAACCAAACAGATTCGCAGTGCATCCTCACACATTCAACCCACTAAAACCCCCAATCCGCCGGCTCTAATCACCCAGTTCCATCCTAAACTAACGAAGGTCACACAAATCCTACAGTCTCATTTCCACATTCTCCAATCTGACCCAGATACAAGATCAGTATTCCCCACCAAACCTAGATTAGTTTTTCAGAATCCACATAATCTTAGTCCGTACGAATCCTTCCGCGCCACTACCGCACACCGGTGCCCATGCATGCACGAGACCCAGATGTAAGACCTGCTAAATTTTCATCACTTCTCCCACAGTCAGTATCAATACTGCTAATGGTCGGTACACCCTAAATCCCAAGGGTACATGCCACACCTCTAATGTTATATACATTCTAACCTTTAAGTTCTGTGATGTCTTTTATGTGGGAGAAACACGTGATGCTCTGAATTTTCGTATTAACAACCATCGTCACTTCTGCACTATCAACAAACCCGATGCCCCAGTCTCCTTATACACTTAGTCTCACAACACCAATTTTGGCCTATCTTTCCTGGTTGCCATAATCCACATTTTACCCCCTATGATTAGCATCTCGACACGCCGTCTGTGGGAGGGCGTCTTTATTCATGGTTTAAACGCGAAAATTTATCCTGGACTTAACCTTCAATAATTCTAATCAGTTTTCTCTGCATTTCAACACTTTTCCTTCCACAATCCTATCCCGAACTTACACGCTGTACAGTTGTCAATTGTTCCACGCGCCATACAGAAGTCAACTGTTCTCCAAATGATACGCCGTCCGCTACTGTCGTCCTAGTCTTTTGTTCTATCCACATGTGTGCATCTCTTTTCCTCTACAGCAAGTCTACGGTATCAATACCGAAGTATCGCAAGTACTCTACATAGTGTTTAAGTGTGTATGTTCGCCTATGGAACAAGAGCTGTAAGTATATCAATTTTTTCTAAGGGATAAATTTACCTTATATACATCTGCCCGGCTGACAAGGGATCCACCACGGTAGTCATGAACTACTCCGACTACCAATCCGAAGCCCTCAAACAACTTTCCGATCCTACCTTTTTACCGTCCCCTCGAGGAAGATCCCACCCAATCCTTCCTTAATAGGATCCGCACCTACCTTCAAGCGCATGCACCCCATGAGGGGCTGTCGCGTTCCACTGTCTCTACACTCTGTCCTGACAATCCCAGAACTCCTAAATTTTACCTACTTCCCAAAATCCATGAACCTGGTAATCCCGGCAGACCCATAGTTTCCAGTATTGGCTCTCCAACTGAAAGAATCTCCGCCTTCCTAAACCACCCTCTCCAACCGTTTGTCCAGACTCTTCCTTCCTACATCAATGATACCAACCACTTCCTCTCCACAATCCATTCTATCTCTGATCCTCTCCCACTTGACACCATCTTAGTTACAGTCGACGTGACATCACTGTATACCAACATTCCCCACACCCATGGCCTCGCTGCCCTTGGAACACTTTCTCGACACACGCCCCAGTCCTCGTGAACCCAGTACACAATGTCTGCTTCAGCTAGCCCAGTTTGTCCTCACTATGAACAACTTCATCTTTGAGAACCACAATTTCCTGCAGATCAAAGGCACAGCCATGGGCACTCGTATGGCCCCTTCCTACGCCAACCTTTTAATGGGTCGCCTGGAGACCCAATACCTCAAACCTCTCAAACCTTTCACCTGGCTTCGCTATATCGACGATATTTTCTTGATTTGGACCCACGGACAATAGTACCGCAGACCCCCGAATCTCAACGCGACTCTCATAAGAACTGGACCAATCTCGCCCGCTCCCCACAATTATAGAAAGTGCAATAGACACCGCTGCAAAACCTGCCCTATTTTTGATCCCAGTCTTTTCTTTGTACATCTTGTCCCTCACAAGACGTACTCTTTCAGACACACCGGTAGTTGTATATCTTCCAACCTCGTTTATCTCCTACTCTGTAGCCTACGTTCCGCCTTCTACGTTGGTGAAATTCAAACTCCTCTAACATTCCGCATCAACAACCATCGCCACTCCTCCAAATTTCAACTTCCGCACCTCCGCAAGTACCTTTCTTTTGTACCTTTTTTACCATCTTATATATATATATCATCTCATCATATTCAGCCGTTTTCTATCCACTGCTGAATGAAGGCCTTCCCCTTTTCTTTCCACATATCTCGGTCTACTGCTATCCTCATCCATGTAGCTCCTGAAAAACAGTTTATTTCATTTACCCATCTTTCATTTGGACGTCGTCTCGGTCGTTTCTTTTCTCTAGGAATCCAATGTAGTACATTTGTCGTCCACCTTTCATCTGTTCGTATAGCTATGTGACCGGCCCATTTCCACTTCAGCTTCTTCGCAGTCGATTACTCTACCTTTGTTTGTGCGCGAATCCATTAATTTGTCTTCATGTCCCTCCTGGTTATTCCTAGCATGCATCTCTCCATTGCTCTTTGTGTGACTCTCAATCTTTGAGTCGTTTGCGCACTTAATGTCCAAGTTTCACAGCCGTACATCATCACAGGTAAGACACATTGAATATACAGATGCTTATCAGAATAATGGAAACACCTGTAGTTGGCAACACGTCAGATGTATGGGTTGGCAGTGGTGTCGTGGCGACCGCAGCGCCGGACTGCTGGTGGTGGTGTGTTAGGTCGGTCTCCATACTACGTCAGGCGTCGTGGAACAGGAGTGTGCAGTGGCTGCAGCAGACGGAGGTAGTGTAAAATGGGAGACCTCTCAGAGTTTCAAAGAGGGCAAATTGTTGGTGCGCGGTTATGTGGAGTGAGTGTG